>MU127797.1:650401-818685 GCA_014904975.1 Marasmius fiardii PR-910 | reverse complement strand
TGACCTAATGTGGTGAAGCGCTGGTAGCAAACACACAGAGACTGGAGCAGAGGCTCGACAGTCAACAACTAGTCCCAATGACAAAGATAATCAATATAACCCAGTAACCTACAGAGTACAAATACGCACCTAGTCCCAATGACAAAGAGGTCAAGATGGGGGACTAGGTGACGACGTCGTCCTATATATACTACCTGGCATGTGACCTATGATGTCGTGACCTGGTATCATGTGGAAACTAATAGAACATGGCGGAAAGTAACGGAAAGCAGTGGAATAAAGATGAAATCAAGAGATGAAACGGGAGTGATATCGTGTATCGTAGTAATAGGAAAAGAGACCATAGAAAAATAGAGAGAGTAGTACACACTTTGTGACATGAGTGGTAATCAAGATAAATGTTGGAACTGGTGATTGTGGAGACTCCAGCAGGAATAGTTGTGGAATTAGGGATAGAGATGGGGGTAGTTGAAAATCTATAAAATGCAGAGGTGAGGCTGGGCATTTTTATTAGAAGGATGTACATTTGGATGGGAGATTGGGTTGTACTATAGAAGATTGCTGTCTACACTGGAAAAGTTATTTGACCTTCATATATCAATGTCTTATTGATGATGTTGTGATTTGCAACTGTACTCATGAGTCTGCAGGGGTTGATTGTAATTTATATAGCTCTGACACAGATGCAATAGGAATCAGATTTAATGTTTAATTTGGGGAAGAATGTGCTGCAGGCAAGGGCAATGAGGTAGGAAATGGGAGTTGTGGTAGTGTCCCATCTTGTATGTGATACATAAGTGGAGAGTCTACTTAGTATTGTAGGAATTCATCTCAATATATAATTGGAGAATTTGGAGATTGTGGGGACTGGGAGAATAACTGTAGTTGGACTTGGATAGAACTTGTGGCAGCAAGGCCTAAAGTGACTGGGTAAAGATCAGTGGCAGAGTTGGGAAAAGGTGTGGCAGTAAGAGTTGTGGAGGTCAGGGCTCTATAAAGGATAGAAGGGAAGGCTGACAGCAGCAGCAGTATTAGCAATGCCTTCCCAATAGTTATGCTGAAATACAGCTTTTCCATCCACCATTTAATTTGCATTAGTGAGGTGGTGGTGTTAATATCTCAGCAGGGTCATAGAAGGCTCTTGTCATTATAAAATGGCACATACAGATTTTGAAAGATAATCTATGTAATACAGATTAAGGAAAGCTCTCATTGTTCAAGATGATAGATAGCAGCTAGATTTGAGGATAATTGCAATCCAGAAATTGGTTTATATAGGGAAAAGTAAGTGAACATGTCAATCTACATTGCAGGCTACACTTCAACTTGATTTGTATTTAGTTGAACATTGAAGATGACTGTAGATTCATTATCTGCAATGTATCATTGACAATAATGCAATGCTGGAACTTACAGACCTGAGGGGGGAGGCAAGCGGGGAAGCGTGTGACACATGTACAGCATCATCATGTGATGCCACGGCCGCTGAGTGCTCGCTTTGCTCGCGAGCCTGCCCTAAACACCTACGCCCGTTTATCTTTAGATTCATCAGCTTTCTCGCTACCCGCGTTACGGTAATTGACGGAGTACCTGGTTCATCAACAAGCATGGGATGGGACCTATTTAGTCTGTCATGTCGCTACGAAAATAAAAAACCCAAATGACAGGTACTGCGTAATCGTACACACTTCAATGTACGCCCCACGGAGTCTGCGATATACGCGATAGCAGCTTGCGGTGTGTCTATTTAGTTGACTACCTTTCTTCTAACACACTAGCTATACGACTCTGTGAACCTATGAAAGACTCGATGCCCCTCCATCTGTCTGTCTATCTATCTGCCCTTGATGTAATCAGCAGCTGATAGGTAAGAATAGATGAAAAGGCGCATACAAGAAGCTTGACCGTTCCTTCGACCTCTTTCGCTCGACCTTCCCGCATGTCCATGTCGACAGCCGACTCGAGTCAATATGCTCCTCTGCTCGAAGTCGGACAGATTGTTTTATTTCCCAACTTGACAATCATGGTGAGCCTTTCCATATCAACACGAAGACATTGAAGTCCTCGCTGACGACGAATAATAGGTGATGTGTATTGTCTATGGTGCGGTTTACCTTCCTCCTGCCTTTGGCGACAGGTCCAACGTCGAGCCTTGCGACAGGTTTCTATATCGCACTCTTCTGCCTCTGCATGTACGTGCAGCGCAACGTTGAACTGCGAGGTCATGTTTGGCCGATAATTGCTCTCTTCTTATTATCGACTGGAATGGTTCTCGAGATTACATACGAGCTGCAGAAGTCTGCTGTAGCATTCACCTCCACGAAAACCCGGGACTTTCTTCCGCTCCTGGATTACCTCACGCACGACACACTCAGAACCACCGTAGCGTAAGATATCTTGCCTCTCACTAGGCGTTCCCAGTGCTCACGTGCTTTACGTAGCGCATTCATTCTCTTTCTCCCTATTTCTGCGAAGTAAGGCCATCCACAGGGAGTCATGGTTATTCGTCCTGAATATCAATAGTGTGATCGCAGATTATATCCTTGTAAGTACCATGATTCTAGAGAATTCTCCGTGCTAATACTGCTGAGGGACAGGTACATAGATGTTACATCATTTGGGGCTCTGCTAAAACGATCCTATTTCCGCTGGTCTTTGTTTCGTTTGCCGTAAATGGTAAGTAGGAACCTCTTCACGTTCTAACGTCTTCTGACTTGTATGCCACTACAGTGGTCTATAGCACCGGAGCAATCATGTATGTTATAGGTATGAGGGATGAAACGATTGGATCGAACCTTTACTGGCTTAAAGAGGGCTTGTTCATACAAGCTGTCGGCGTGATTTCAAGTGCATCTTTCAACTTTATATTAACTCTATTAACGGGTAAGCAAATGAACGTGACGTATGGGAACATGACTTATGTCTCCTATCCATTACAGCTGGACGAATATGGTGGATCACACGAGGATTCTGGTCGTCATCATGGACTTTTGCTATGAAAACTATAAACAAGATCATGTCTGACCTTTCCCTAGTTCCAGCCATCCCTGAGGCTAACATGTCATTCTCCTACCAGTATTGAATCTGGAATACTTTATCCTTGCACGACAATCATACACCTGGCCGTCACGAATGCATTTTCTGCATATGAAATCCCCTTTGACACTTTTCCTCCGATCGTACTCGCAGCTGTGAGTTGTTTTATAACCAAGTCCCTCTCGCTTGTTAATGACAAGTTCATTCAGGGTATCGCACCCACTTTGCTTGTCGTTCGCGCACGTCTGGGAATTGGTGACCTTAACGACAGCAATTCGACGCCGCCACCTCAATCTAAGATGCGCTTTGCCTCCGTTGGCCCAACTGAAGGGTCGTTCTCACGACTGTCCATGGTTGACCGCCCTGAACTTTCCTCCGTAATGGAAGGTGTTCATGTCAAGGCTCTTCCCAGAGCACATCAGGAAGCACGTACAGTTTGACTTCGATCTGTCAGGAATGCCTGTAGTCTTCCGACATGACCTCTCCCTTTAGTCGGTTTTGAGGACAGGTCTATCGGTTTGGGATTGCCGCTGTATTCACGGAGAACACGATGATATGTACTATTAACGTTCACATACAGTCGTTTTGAATCGACAAAACCATCACCTATTGAACGGACTTCCCCTACGTACTAGATACGTTCATTACACGCCCTTTCGAGGGTATACTTCGTATCCAAAGCCGTTTTTGAAGCAGCGTGGCCACTGGCGACGACACTAGTCTTCCTGGGCCTCACATTTTCCAAGCTGAGAGCCAATCTGAATCACTGCGGAAATAACTGTTGCTGCCGTTTGCTGAATAACTACTTCGCTAGTCAATGCCTCCTAGTACTAGTGGTTCGGCGCGTTTCGAGGTTCTGCTTGTCTTCTTGCGCTTTTGTGGCATGAAATGAATAAATCAAGCGACAAGAATAGGCTGCGAGAGACGATACCATGCGATTGAAGGGCCTTGGAGCAAAAGATGATGTGACAAGAAGTGGTACCACACGCTCAAGACTGCACGGTTCCGACTCCGACTCACCAGCTTGGAAGGTTGGAAGTACTCGGATCGTTACTGAAATCGCGCAGGGTTCTAAGCTGGGTCTGTACCCCTGGCCCAGTCCGGAGTCATGATTACCGTTTCTGGGAGGCCTTTCCATTGATTAAGTGCAACAGCACTCAGGATGGACGGAGAACAGGTGGAGGACGGTGTGTAAGTCAATCCCGGGAAAACCGGATTCACAGAGTGCGGGCTGGCGCTTATCATAACTCTCTGGCCCGCACCACCATCATCATATTTGTTTCCTCCCAAGATCTTGCTGATTGCCCTGCAATGATACCTATGGCCACTATTCTGTACTGGAAGCTCTAAGCAATCCGATCCTTCTCCAAGCGTGGCTCGTCCGCGGGACAAAAAGCAAGGAGCTGGATTGACTACAGCAATCTCAACGGCATTGAGCCGTTAACCTCATCAATTTTAGTTCACCGCTCTACAATACAATACAACTCCGCCCTTCAATTGAATGCGGAAAACTTGACCTATTGGATGATGATGAAGACCGAAGGATCAGGTTCACTTAAATCATCGGCCCCACAAGAAGAACAAGGGCAGCAGAATTGAAACACAATAACATGTAGGCAATCTTCGAGTTGTATCAACTAATGCGGCGTACCCCTTGGGAGGCTCGTCTCACGCAATACTGTGTCGAGCGTACGTTTTGATGTTCGAAATGCTTCCCCTCCAGTCTCAGCTTTATACAACGGTTGCTTTATTGATTTTTCATAACCAAGAGATCTATACTCTGACTCCTGAGATGTCTAGTTTGACTCCGGCTCTCAAAAAGGGCCGTCGCGGGTTCGCATCATCACGGTCCAGCTGTGAAAGGCAGTCGCGATTTCTTCATGATATTCACACCAAGATGGACCTGGATCTCAACGTTACTCAGATTGTGCTTTGTTCCTAAAACTTGTATCGGTGTTACCAAAGAAGGAGGCATCTCTCCGTGATCGAAGGGCCTATAATGGCCACAACAACTTCTGTGTATTCCCCATGTACTACCTCGTGAATCCCGAGTTTCTGGCTCCTAGTCAATAACTTCTCTGTTCGATTCGAAGTGTGAGCTGACATTATATCCTTGTGACCACACTGCGTAATTAATGTCATACGGGCCGAGAGGTATTGTAGGCATTTTCGTTCAAGATTTTCCTACCCTCCCGGAGCGAGGGAGTCTCAAACACAGAGTCAAAGTATCGCACCATGGCTCTATATCCCCTTGCCGAGTTTCGCATCTGTTCTACGTCGAGGACAGTTTCGAAAACATTCATACGGCCGTTTTCATCATTTTGGTCTTTGGCTGGACTTGCCATTTACATCACAATGGCCTTGGGATTTGGAATGCTAATTCCCTCGCAGTCACCGCACAGTTCAGGTATCATGAACCGATTTTTTAGCATTGATGATTTGACTGTTCTGGATGGCGGTATTTTGATTCATACAAGCTTGGATTGAGCGTTGTCAACAACATACCTTTATACTCAAAATGGGCTTTGAAGGTACTGAAAGCTTCCCCTATGCAGCCTGGTGCTCCCGAGGTGTAAACTACAAGTCTGGTTCAAGATTCGAGCGACAAGTTCCCACTTGCTTAACGTCAAGATTCCTTGCTCTTCGCAAGGCAAACACGGTCGGGACTGTCATTGCTAGTCCCTGAGCCAGGCTCTTTCGATTTATGTTGGTCCCTGGATGGCACTGTTCCGGATTTCGCGGTACAATTTCTCTCATCCCAACAAAAAAGCAGCGAGGTTATAGTGCAGCTTTGTGAGCCAGGGAGGATATCCAACTTCATTTATTAATTGGAAAGAAATTGTATAACTCTAGAACTTGGATTGCAATTGAGGATCAATCAATAGCTGAGTCCAACCGAGTTGCCGCGCCGTGGAGGCCGTACGGAGTTTTCTCAGGCTTTTTTTTGTTCCCTTTCCCTTCAGCTGGGACCAACATCTCTCCATCTTCAGGCCGTGTTATCTTCTGGAAGAGCGATCCCGCTAGTAACGTCTCATTCATTTTATCAAGGTGTGTTCGATGCCGTCATTGAGCAGATACAAGCTGACCCCGATTCCAATAGCACACAGCATTCATCTTCCACATGGCTTTCAATTGGGCCTTCCACGATAACATGTTCCGTTTTTGGATGGCAATCTGCTGTTGGAAAAATCAAAGCTTTTTCCATCCAATCCTGTTCTTTGACGCTCGATGATCCCTGACGAAAACGAGGCTCGATGCTGTCCTATCTCCTACTGGCGTTTCTGAAGCTGTCGGCGCTGTTGGTAACTAATAATAGTAGCCAGGGTAGGTGAGAATGGATCCTGGGACGCATAAAACGCCCAGTCCTGCTATGTCCTTCGTTCAATCGCTTTCCCGCATGTTGACAATCAACTCAAGTCATTATCTTCCGCTCCTTGAAGTCGGGCAGGTCGTAATCTTTCCTATCGTGACGGTCATGGTGAGTCTTCATATTTTCGAGCTCACCATCTCGCGCTGACGATGAGTGATAGTTGATGTGTATCGTTTATGGTACGCCTCTTTCTTCTTCTAGTTTCGATTCAAATCTAAATTGTGAAAAAAAAACACAACAGGTTTCTCCATCGCCCTTTTTGCCCTTTGCATACATCTACTACGCCAGGGTAGAATGCGATTTCAAACCCTATATATCTCGTTCATAGCTATCCTCTTCGTGCTAGCGACAAGCATGGTCGCGGTCGAGGTAATGAAGATGATACAAGAGTCTGTCGAGGAGTTCGTGTTTATCAAGACGGGGAATTTCCTTCCTCTTTACAATTTCCTGAAGCACGACACACTCAAGACTACTATATAGTGAGTGGGATGTCTCTCCCTTGTAGACGTTCAACGTTGATGTGCTTTACTCAGCGCTTTGGGTATCATCCTCCCTATTCTTGCCAAGTATGTAATGTCGTTTCAACGGGATAGGCGAAGCATCTGACGATTATAACAGCATAGCTGCGGATTCGATTCTTGTCAGTGCATTATATACCTGAAAAAATTCATACGCTAACTTTAAGGCGCAGATACATAGGTGCTATGTTGTTTGGGGATCTACCAGGCGAATCCTATTGCCTCTGGTTCTTGCTTCGTTTGCTGTAAACGGTGAGTGCTTTTTTTTGTTCATATAAGCAATTCGTTTTGAAGGTCCCGCTGTAAGTCACCTCGAGTACCGGAGCTATCATGTTCATCATCGGTATCAGAGACACAAGAATTAGCTCAAATATCGCGTTGGTTAAGACGGGCGGAAACATTCAAGCTGTAGGCATGATCTTAAGTGCATCATTCAACTCGATTTTGACGTTATTAACGGGTGAGCAACGTTTTACGATGCTTGGAGTCAAATTTTCACGTCGTCAACTCCTTGCAGCTGGACGAGTATGGCGGATCACTCGAACTTTAAGATCATCAAGCACTTATAATTTGACAACCATGAACAGAATAATGTCAGGACACTTCACCTAATACGGCCATATCTTTTGACGGCTAACGCGGAATTTATCTCACCCAGACTTGAATCAGGAATGCTTTATCCCCTTGCGATGATTATTCATCTGAGCATTACGAATGCGTTTCCTCAGTATCACACGCCATTTGACACTCTCCCTCTCGTTGTCCTAGCTGCTGTGAGTTTTATAGCCTCTCTATTTGTCGTCAGCGAAATGACAGTTTTCCACAAGGGAATTGCACCCACTTTAATCATCGTACGCATACGTTTAGGCATCGGTGCTCGGGGAGATGATCTAGGAGCTTGGGAACCACCTCTATTGACTACGGTGCAACCAACAGAAAGGTCGATGTGCTTTTCACAACTGTCGACGATGGGCCCAGCTTATCGTCCCGGTGCCTGTTTGATGGAGAGTAATCGCGTTAAACTTCCCAGACCCGTTCAAGCAGCGCATGTGGTATGATCTCTCCTACAAAAAAAAAGTTTCGTGGCTCGAGTGCCCGCTGCGCAATACGGTGGTTCCGATCCTCTCTTGGTTGACGCTTTCTTGAAGTTGTTTCATTATCCGTCCATATTCTTCGCTTCTCGCATCGAAATTTGAATTAAGGATCCGGTTAAATGGTGACCCATGTGTATCATATTGGTAGAAGAAGATCTGTATCAATACTCATTTTGCTCGTTAACGTTGAAAAGTTTGTGGGAGAACTTGGGACTTGAAAGGCCTGGAGAAACCAGGACGAAACAGACTTGAGGTGTCCGGAATCCGGATCCGTTTTTCCGGACGGCGTTTATATTGTATAGCCGGGTTGACCTTCAAGTTGTTCTCATCCCTTCTTCAGGTCGAGCCACGATTCAATATTCCCTCCACTCGAATAGCTCTGGGCTCGAGCTATGCACCATTCGCCAGTTCACCTGTCCCGCCAGGCTGTTTGTGGAATAAAAATGCCACTATGATATAGGACCACAAGCGTTCCTTTGTGTAACTGATTTGGGCGGTCCAAGCAGTGGTCGCCTTTCCAGGGAATATAAAAATGCATGGGGCGGTTTGGTCCTTTTCACATCTCTTTCTTCTCGATCTACCCCACCTTGGACAAAACACCATGCCACCATCGCGAAGTCAATCCACCATTCGCTCGTCCAGAAGCTCTCAGTTGGTTGCAAGTCCTGTCAGGTATAAAATAATATTCCAAGATGATGAAGTTTTCGTTCGGAATCGCCCTCCGTTGCCACTGCAGGAAGAGGGGCTCGACGGTGTTTTTACTGATGCTGATGGGTTGCAGTTCGGATGGAGGTATAGGGCGAATTATGTGGGGCTGGAGAGGGCTGAGGTGCGTCTTTGTGATATGGGTCGTGAATGAACTTTTGTCTTGATACCGGAATGTTTGTCTAGTATTCGCGCGCGCTGGATTCGGGAATGAAGCCCGAAGATCCTAGACCACCTCCTCTTAGGTTGGAGGATTTGGAGTGTATCAGAACCCTTGGTGAGTACCGTGACGCGTACGCGTTTGAACTCGCTCCATCTACAAACACGAAGGTTCCTCCTGACTTATCTTCCAACCCGCAGGCGAAGGAGCGTCGTGCAAGGTTGTTCTTGCTCGTACTGTTCGTGATAAGCAAGCTCTGGATAGACCTGGTACTTTGATTGCGATGAAGACAGTGTCAAAGAAGTACATGAGAGACTTTGATAATGTTCGTCTTCCTTCTTTGCGTCCCGCACAGGAGCTCATACCGTTTTTCTTCTGACATAGTCGCCTTTCATATGGGAAAAAGACAAAGAGCGTTCCGTCCTCACGCAACTTCCCTGGAACCCTTTTGTTACGGGCATGATAGGAACGTTCGTAGACGCCAAGAACGTTTATCTCGGTCTTGAATTCATGCCCGGTCACGGGCTCTGTGGAGACCTCCGGAGCCTTATTCGCCAGTATGCGCCTTTGCCTGTGGCCGCAATTCAATTTTACTTTTGTGGCATAGCTGCGGGAATTGCATTTCTCCATGAACATGAAATAGTCCATCGGGACATAAAACCAGAGAACATACTCATCGGTCCTGGGGGATACCCGATTCTTGTTGACTTTGGTGCTGCGAGGAGGATCGAAGAAGATTTTGTGAAGGGTGGTGAGAAGCCGAGATTGGACGATTGGAAACCCGTTGGGTCAATACTTTACACTCCCCCCGAGATGATGGATGTGAGTGATGCTGGATGGAGGGGATGTATTTTTTTTGGACCTAGTGTGGACTGGTGGGCGAGTGGAGTGATTGTGTACGAGTTGGCGACCAGGAGAATGGTGTGCTCTTTTCTTTTCTTCTGTTTGACTGAGGTCACAGATAAAATGGTTGATAAACTTACCATCATTTCCTCATCTAGCCATTTTTTGGAAGAGCCACTCGGTCTTGCACCCGTAGGATTTTGCGGTGTACCTATACCTACCCTCCGGGTATCCCCATTGGACGTACCTTGAAGGCGTTCATCAAAGCTCTTTTGCAACCTCATCCGGAACATCGACTCGGAACGTATGGTGTACAGCATATCATGGATCATCCGTGGTTGTCTAATGTTGATTGGGCGAAGATCATTTCAAGGCAATACGTGGTAAGTCCCTGATTCATGTGTTCTATCTGGTATCAGATCTCTGTCACGTTCTCAGTTTACGTTCTTCCCGACAGAATCCGATGGCATCGACCATCTATGAACCCCAGCCCGAAAACTCGTGGCACCAGGCTCCGTTGCCCCAGCAGAAGAACATCCCGGGTTTGAAAGTCAAGAAACCTGAATTATATCTTCGGCATGATAAACGTTTTCGACCAAAAACTAGTCAGAGAATGGATCCGTAAGCTGGGATATTGCTCCTCGGATGACCCAATTATTTAGAGGTTGTCGAGAGCCAGTTCATAATAAACATCAACCGATTGAATGCTATCTTGTCGATGAACTCGATCGGTTCCTGGCAGTGGCGTAGTTGCATGCACACGCAAATTCGTCTACTGGACAAGGGCGGAGATGAGTCGTGAATTTTTTGTTCCCGTTTGTTTTGAATCGGATTTTCCATTATCCGTACCATGGTACTACGGGGTTTTCTTGTATTACTACCGTTGGATTTAGGAATGAAGCCAGATCATCCTGGACCATCTCTTTCGCCAGAGGATTTTGAGTGTATCAGAGCCTTTCGTTTTGAACCTCGCCCCACTCCACTCCACAAAGGTCGACCCTCTGTAGGTCGATCTACATAGTCAACAGAATCCTATAGAACTGAACGAATCATATCTCGTCCGTTCATGGCACCCGGCTCCGTTGCCCGCAGCAATTCGAGTTATGTAAATGTTGAATTTATATCTTCGGACGATGAAGGTTATCGACCAAATCGTTCCGTAAGCTGGTATTGTTCCCCGCATCAACCATTGTTTATTGTGTTGAATACTTGTCGAGAATCTAGTTCACAATACACACTTCAACTTTAGTGGATGGGCCGTCCGTGAAAATTCGCGTGTCAAAGGTGTATGGTGTACAAGCGAACTCGATAATACCAAACTGTAAGGCTCATCGGACCCTCCTGAGCTCCGTGCTCATCTGCATTCTACAGGCATGTAAGTAAGCATGACAGAACGTGAGCTAGTGCCCAGACGCCGCTGCGAAACGTGTAACGGTGGGCCTGACCATTCGTTTCGTCCACCTTTACCCCAACTTTACCCCATGCGTCGATTATCGATCCATCCCCCGGTCCATTTCAACGTCCATTATTGGAGTCATAGAGTGAGCATGTGTTGCCTGCATCTGCAGGGTCAGACGCAAACCAGCTGGTTAAGTGTTGTATGTTGACTTCTATGAAATGAATGAGAATAGAATGGAGTGTTTATACGCCGTGAAGCTGTACTCACGATGAAAGTGATGAGGGGAGGCGAGTGGAAAGATTCCCAATGTATTCAAACAAAAGAACAGCGAGGTGCTATTGTCTAACCGTTTCTTCTCCAACGAAATCGCCCGAACCGGAATCGTTGTACCCGTAAGATGACTCGACTGGCTGTTCGTTAATTACACCCCATACAGATGCTTTGAACTGGATAACGCGCGGTTAGACTCCCCACCCGTTCGAATAGGAATCAAGGTTGCATACCAGTGTAAAGACCAAACCCATTTTTTTCTCCAGCGATCTGAGTCGAGCTACTAGCATCTCATCAGGTTCCTCCGTCAGGTTTCGCGTCTTGATAGTTAACTATGCCAATTTCATGGTTCAATCTTCTATCTTTTAATGAATACAGAGCTCCCATACCTGTTTAACATTCTCAGCGAGTTTCGCGTATTCCCATAGAACAACGGCCTCAGTCGGAGAAAGGCTTGGATGATCTTCGTAAGGGTTAGTTTCGAATACATCAAGCTGAGATTGAGGAGTTGGGCTTGACATTGTCGGAGTCGCGGGGAGAAAGGATGACCATCGATCGCACGTGGTTTTCCCGTGTTGCACTGGTCGCGCAAACAACACGCAAACAACACCTCCTTTCCTCCTCCTCCTGCTCTCGATCATCGAGCTACAAGTTTCACGATCATCAAGCACTCCCCGCGATCCTTCTCCATGATCTAGAGCTGCCATACTCGTAGGCGGCGTGTTCTTCCACTGACCGGAATTTATTCATACATCGCAATATATCAGCACACTTTCGACCCGAAGACCTCCCAATTCTCACTCCTTTTTGAAAACCAAGGCTGTTCCAAAGGATGAGACGTGGGATCTATGCCTCTGACGATTTCGGGAAGACGAGAGACGTCGTAGCATGCACCTCGAGCACATCAGGCCTTCAGGAGGCGCTATACGGTCTAGAGACTCCAGCGATTCATGCACATGTCCAAGACAAATTCTCCGTATCGGCTGAAGTGATCGAACAATTTACCCCCTTTCGCTGGGAACCATCGATTAATCGCTCACGACTCAAAGGTCAGGAGAATTTGAGAGACTACCGTGGTGTTGGCTAAGGGTTGGGTAATCGCATCAGTACAGAAGCTGTGAGTAGACGGTAATCATGAACGCTGAATGCATCAATAGCCATCCCGAACATAGGCTTAGGCGCAACATCATTAGTGAGGACAAAGTCAGCTCAAGTTTCCTTCATGAGCTCCGGTGAGTGATTTGAATTTCCGTGCGGTGAGCACGAATATGGCAACGCTCAAGTACTGACGCCGAGGCGCTGAGGACTGAGGGCTCATGCCTTGCACTCGTTTAGGCTCCCACAGCAACGACAGAGACAACAACAATGACGACAACTGACAACTACAACCAACAAAGATCCTTCGAAGCATTGAAGCATTGAATAATCAATCTCTCATGTGGGCTGACTAGGCAACGTGGAAAGACAATAAAACTCGGCAAGGCTATTAGACAATTGAAGGAGATGGCAGGACTCAGATCACTCAAACAGGGTCACTTGGAGTCTTGCACCTCATATTTCAGCTGTCCAAGCTGAGCTTAATATGAGGCCGAAGTCTCGGACGAGAGAAAATCTTGATTTATAAATTCGCCAGCCTCACCGGATATTCTCACTCTTTCCCCGCGAAAGGAGTTCAACCGCAAGTCCGGATTATTATTTTTGATTCACAAGGCTATCAGAGATCTTCCCTTTTCTTTGGGTCGGATTTTCCTTTCTAGGTTTGCATATCCGGGCTTTACCCCCCTCTGGCTTCTTCAAGAATGGCATTGGACAATAAGCCATCTCATTCCATTAAAAGGCTCGAGGAAGAACCTCCCATCTTATCCAAACGCTGCCGCGGGTCTGGCAAACCCTTGTCTTTCGATTCCATGGGCATCGCTCACGTTGATCAAGCACCATCATCCACGACATCTTCGTCGTCGTCTTCCTTGGTGCCCAAACCTTTCCCCCCGCCTTCACTGGTTGGGATTCCTCTTCAATACATTCTGGACCAACTCCACCTTTTGGCTCCCCGTTACTGGAATAAACCAGCGACAGCGGATTGTACACTAGGTGCACTTTTCTTTTGTTCGCCGTTTTGGTGCAACCCTTTGATCTATGATCTAACCGATATTTGTACTTTGGCAGTCATACCTGTGCCTTATCCTCGCAAGGAAGGATATTCATTACCGTTCCGCTCGCATCCCTCCTATGACCCCTCTGGTTTGGGTCGTAGAGTCACTGAGCCATCTCTAAACTCGATACCTCGGCTCTATTTGAAGGTCAGCATGATCCATTCGGGAAACGATTTTGCTTGTGTGCTGACGTTTTCGCGTTCAAGTTGCACACCGATTATCTCTCCGCCCATTCAAGTTTTCTACGCGGGCTATTCAGTGGGGCATCCCCATTTGACCTAAACACCACAACATCATCCCTGAATTCGCCCCCTCTCAGAACCTCATCAGGACGTTTCATAATACCTGCCGATCGCTTACCCCGTTTACTACCTGCCTCAACTCCGGAACATCCGGCCCTGTTCTTACCTGTCCCGGATCCCACCTCCATCGACCATCTCATTCACTGGATGTACTTTGGAGACACTTCATTCATAGAAAGAGATCTCCGGAGGGGAACGATTGAATGGGAAGGTATTGCCAGAAACGTTGAATATTTGGGTCTGTCGTCGGAAATCAAGGTTTTTCTCGGAAGATGGTATGGTCGTTGGTTACATCCTGAACGGCGAGGGGTGTCGAATTCTCCCACTTATGTTGGACACGAAGGCGAGGACGATTGCGATTGTTCCTCAGATACCCTATACAGCGAAGAAAACGATGACGAATCTGATTATGATATTGACGACGACGACGTATTTTATGACTCAGCGTCTGATACGGAGGATGTAGAGATGGATGGTGACGTTGACGCTGGCGCTGGGGGAGCAGAAAAGGCCCAGGAGCCACCAAGAGGAAGACCGTTGTGGAATCATCGACATCGACGACCGCCTCCTTGGAATAATCCCTTCGTTGCGAATGAAAACGCCAATTGCGGTCCGACATTACTGCCTCTACCTGCTATTTCTCCTCTAGATCCAGCTGTTTCCACTTGCTGACGACCGACATATCAACCAATCGGCTTACAGTGCCCCCATTTTTTCCTTTGCTCTCGCCTCCCCTTGTTCGTCTTTCAGCTCGATTCTTGCTTGCCTTGATGCCCCCTCATCATTATTCGGTTTTTGCCCGCCCTTGACGTCTTTTTTTTTCTCTGTGCCGCTTAATAGGCATGGCAACCAGGCAACGCGCGTACCATTCGTTTATCGACATTATCTTACCACCCATCCCTATCTCATCCAACGGGCCTTTTTCGCGGGATATATAGACTATTTGCCCTCCACGCCTTTTGCGAACCCTACCACTCCCTTCTTATCTGTACCTCTCTAAGAAGTTGCTGTATCCAACAGGCTAAATTGGTAATTGTAATATCATTGTAACTAGCACTATAGCAATACCTCACACAACGTCAATCCTCCCTGCTAAGAAGGGTTTCATTGGAAACTGATGTTAGAAACGAGTTGCACGACCTTCACTTTTGTGTTATTGTTCTTTTCTTTAAATTTCAACTGGTGACCACTGACTGATGCTTGGCCGGGCTCCTGCACACCCCCCCAAATCGTTCCTTATTGTCTTTTTTCATGCAAATCCTCAAGGCTGTATGCGTTACTCTTTTGTTTAATTATGAATTGCTCATTTTGCACGCGTGTCCATCGAATACTTACACGACCACTTAAACCCTCGCGCGGCGGCCTGCGGCGTTCGGTGGTTGTGGATCCCAAGTGATCAAAGTTGTTTCCTTTCATGTTTCTCTTTTTGGATATAGGAAGTATTTATGGGGTAAGTTCCGTGTTGGATTTGGTGCCATGGCATATTGCGTTTGCGGAAAAGATAACACGCGAAGATTAGACCTGACTTTCTTGATTAGCTGGAACTCTCGAAAATCGAATTTGACTGGATATGAGTGGAGGCGGAGGATGCTAATTTCCGCGACTCCCGACAAAAAGGTTTACTACGAAGCACCGACGTACGTCTAAGCGCTAGGTACAGTCTCGTAAGGAAAAGTAGCGTGACAGGTAATTGAATTTCGAGCCGAGGCTTGGAGCTTGCTTGGAACAACTTTGAAGCCTCATCACAGTTTTGACCCTTCGCGGGAAGAGCCATAGCAAAAATGCATAATCCAAGTGGTGAGCGTCGTATAGGATTCCAACAGCTGTAGATTGCGGGGACAATAGAATGAACAATGGGATTTATTGCTTCATTGTAGAACTAAAAAGGAATAAATCTGTTCGAATCTCGAGCCTTCCGCAGAATGTTATTGGGACGCTTGGCATTGTCCATGATCCATTGTTCATCGTCATGATGAGTGCTGCCGACGGTTCCACGTGTCGTGGTGAGAAGAAGAGCATCATCACAATAGATTGGCATATGGGGAATTGCAAGGAACATATGTACCATCAAAGCTGTAAATCGATGAGCGGTGCGCCTTGGGATCCTGGGAAAAGCTAGAAAATCTGAAGAACGGCCAGAGTGAGAAACAAATGGAGCGACGTCCAAATTTCATTGGCCATCCCACAATTCCTCGTGAGACGGAGTAATGGAGAACGAGCGGCATACTACGATGAAATGCCAAAGTCTGGCGTTCGTGGTCAAGGTCCGATAGATATCTAGACTAGCGGAACGAATCAATTCCGTACACCGATGAGTCTTGGGAATCCTGCAAGTTTTGGCGTCCAGTGTCCAGCCAGAAACATGATCCACGGTTGGATTAGTGAGCTGGATCACAGTAGAGCCGGGATATTGTAAGCTTACCGATTCTGCGGGAAATCGGGGTGCAAAATTACGTAAATATATATATATATATATATATATATATATTCGGCTTTTGCCGCAATTACGAAGAGGCGAGCCGCCACCGATGTCATTACGGAACGGTGGTTCGAGCCCCCGCTTTCAGTCTGGGGCGCAGCGAATCCTCCAGACAAATGAATGGTACTTATCATAGTGCAGTCTACTTAGGCATGGTGCACACCAAAAACTAGCTAGTGGCCTTGAAAAAACCCAGGAAAGTCGTAAAGCCGCACGTAATATCTAACGGCACCCGCTCCCCGCCGCCCCCGTCACCTCTATAGTGCTCCTGCTTGACATCTCTACCTAGTCTATACGTGTTCGTACCCAGAGTAATAAAGTTTTTGCTACTTTCTCCTCTCCAGACTCCCTCAGAGCTCCTCAGCACATTGAGGAACTACTAGTTTTTCAAGAGCGGCCGGAGAGTCACAAGCCGTGGGAACCACTCCTACTTCAGGTCACCGGCGGGCGCCTGATTGTCAGAACCCTTCTTGGACCTCCGCCACCATGAAGTGTAATGGCCACTCGGAAACCCCTCCATTCCCTTCTCCTTTCCTTCATCTACTTGAAACAAACTACGCACCAGAAGCAGATGTAATCAAAAAAATTATTGAGTTTCTCCACAAACCTGAGCAGAAACTGTGTGCGCTCAATAATCAGATTGCGCGGTTGGAGGAAACACTCGAAAGACTCAAATCCACACGGAACTCTCTTCAGGCTCACATCAGTAGCCACCGTGCTCTTTTATCTCCTTTTCGGCGCTTGCCAGAGGACGTAGTCCGGGAAGTCTTCATACGGTGCTCGACCTCACATCCGATACGGAGTACAAAACACGCGCCCCTTCTGCTCACCATGATATCCAAGTCCTGGCGCCAAATCGCTCTGACTACTCCCTGCTTGTGGTCGTCTATCCATCTTCACATCCCAAGTCCACCATTGACTTGTTATATTGATCAAGAGGGAGAGACTTTTCGCGGTCATTATGATAACCTAGTGACGAAACGCATCGAGGGCATATCACGTTGGTTGGCCAAGTCTGGTTCTCTTCCCATTACCTTCTCTCTCTCATTCGCTTTTGATGAAGGGAGAATGTCACATCTTTCCAATTCCCCTTTTCGGCTACAGTGGATGAAGAACCTACGGTCGATTATCGATACCTTCATCCGATATCGTAGTCGTTGGAAAGAGGTTCATATTCATGGGTCTATATCAGGAATTTTAGAGCGTTTGAGGTCGTTGACCCCAGAGGAGCTTCCCCAACTCGAATATCTGCACATTCGGGAAACCGACCCTGTACCGGTACCACTTTCGGACGATTTCAACGCATTGATGAGTGCGCCTAGACTTCACAAGTTGTCCGTCAATCATCCTTCTAGTCGGCGTACCATCACTACTCTTCCAGTTCGGTGGAGTCAGATCACAGAAATATACATCGGTTCTCGGTCAGACGGATGTACAGCTTTGGACCTATTGGAAATTCTCACGAACATGCAGGAGAACGTCCGCAAGTGTTACTTTGGAATGCGGATTTCCCAAGGCGGAGCGAGAGAGTTTGGCTCTTGGCGTATCCATTTACCCAGATTGAGGTCCCTGGAGATTCGATTTCACAGAGGGGCCAACAGCCCGGGAGTCGTCGCTGAACATATAAACGCTTACGACGAAATGAACGCATTCCTTCGGGTGCTGACGTGCCCATCCCTGATTAATTTGGGAGTGGGCACAATTTACTTGATAAATTTCGTCGGTGCTGGGGAGAGTGTATGGATGCGGGAATCACCATTTAATCAATTTTTGGAACAGTCCGGATGCAAACTGAATTCTTTCGGTACGGACGCAGTCTTGTCCTTTGATGCATTTGTGGGTTGTCTGCGTTACATGCCTTTTATTACTTCTCTTACTCTCCGAAGTAATAACAATCCAGCAAACATGGAGGACGCTAAGAAAATGATAGGGGCATTAACACCCACCGTCGAGGATTCTACAGACATGCTGTGCCCGTTGTTGGAAACCCTCCATCTTTTTTACTTGCATCCGAGTAATGCGGAAGACGTGGCAACATTGATAACGGCGAGGCTCAAGCTACGGTTACGATCTGTACGGGTCACATTCGGCGGATATATTGGGGAAGAATATCGCTGTCGAGTAGAGGAGTTTCGGGATCAGGGGTTAGATATAGAATGGGCATATCTTCCCGCAGGAAGGCAAGAAGAACCACCAGAAACCGGCCTTCCTACACTGCCTACAATTGCCAGTTTGTTTGAGCTCCAACCGCACTATTCACAGACGTTTTGATTGATAGTTTGCCAGGAAGTACTTACTTGGCACGTTGCGTCGATCATGATTGCGTTGGCTATTGTCGACCTAATAGGACGAACAATTGTCGGTACCTTTGCGCTGTCTTTATTGTTCGTATGTAATCCAATTACTTACATTTCACGAGTCATTTCCAAGAAACACACTCCTATCCCCTTCAACGCATGCTCGTAGCCCCAAGCCTGCCCGTAATAGCACTGACAGCACCAACATCCCAAATGACCAAACTACCATCCACACCGGAGGTACTAACCCTCCCAATCTGACCCGGTACACCGTCATAAGCTCTAACACTCGTGATGGTGTTCTGATGGACTGTATTCAATTTGGTATCCGTTGAAGCACTTCCACCAGCAGCTGAACCACCCAAACCACGGCTATCAGCCGCTTGGAATGCAGCGAAGGCACCGGAACGAGCTGCTAGTCTACCGCGACGAGCTGTTCCGCCGCCGCCGCCTGAGGCGGATTGGTCATCGAGAGTGCCGACTTCCTGCCACCCAGCTTCAGTGCCACTGTATACTAACGGTTGACAGTCATGTCCAGCTGCGATAATCGTATCTTCGGTAGTCCATAGAAGAGACACTAGAGGTAGTGACGGCATGCGGATATTGTGCACGACGTTGCTACCAGGGTAGACGATGTTGAGAGAACTGTCATGACCTTCAAGTATGATCAATTGTTGATATTTCAGGGTGTCATACACTCCATACTCACTAGTGAAGGCCAAGAGATCACCCGTGGGTGAGAATGCTACCCCATGAACCCAACCACCGGCAGGGCTACGGTATTCTCCACAAATTGTGTTAAAGGGTAATTTAGATCCCCAAACAGTGGCGGCGGGTCTGAAATTTCGAACGTTAGCAGTTATCGAGTAGAAAAAGAATATACACACTTGGAGTCAACTTCTTTGATGTACGCAGAGAAGACGCGAGCCTGGGAGTCAGCACTTCCAGCAGCCAATAACACGTTGTTGGGGTGCCAATCGACACAGAGAACAGTAGATCTAATAGGTTTCTTCAGCAATTTGGAGACCCACCAGTTGTTCTCTGGGTCGAAAGAGCAAATAGCGATCGCTCTAGGTAGTCATATTTAGCTGCTCTTCCCAAGAAGTCATTCGAAAGGGAATCACCTAGCACCACTCGCAACCGCAAATTTGTCCTCGTTCGGGCTCCATCGGACATGCGTAGCAGCCCTATTGATCCTCAACAACACCAACGTCGGCTTCCAAATAACCTTGCCGGTTTCTGGATCAGGAGCTTGCTGCCAAACATAAGCATTTCTGTCTTGAGATGCGGTAACAATTCTGTTGGAATTAGGTGCCCAATCGATGGATGTAATTACTTTGTCGTGCTGGATACATATCTAGTAATGCGGAGAGTGTATACAATGAGGGCCTCACCTCAGAAAGAGTCTCGGTCGTCGTCCATTCTTGACCTCTAAGAGTCAGGATCTGAGCATCATTGGAGTTCAAGCTGACTGCGAGGGCTGTCGAAAGATGAACACGAAAACACGCGTAAATGTATAATTCGAATTGCCCTTACCAGATCGATCCGCATTGAAAGCATGTGCAGTTATGGGCGTCTGGGCGATATGGTACACTTCTGGGGCCATTATCTTCTAATGTTTCGCGTTCAGAGTTATTGTTTGCAATAGGACTGGCAGTCTACTACTGCGGTGTTGTCGTCGTTTGGAAGAGATAGAGCAAGTAAGATGCACAGCCACGCGCGGTCCTGAACGCTGCAGTTCTCTTTGCCAAGTAATTATAACTGATGTCCGAACATCCCACCACATCGACGGGGGCAACTGTCCCTTTAACTTCACAGGTTGGAGGCCATGCTGGAGTACAAACGACGGAAGATGGATCATTGATAATCAAGCCCGCTTTGGCTTTGGAACACGAATTCTACCAATCCCTCACGACGCAGGACTCATTTCAAGCCCTACGGCCTTTCGTGCCCAAGTTCTACGGGACACTCAAGCTCGAAGGTCAGGTTGATGAATCCGGAGAAGGAGGAGGGATAAAGGAAGTAGGAGGAAAAAATAAAGATATGTACTACTTACAGTCAAGCTGGGAACGTCCGATATTGACTCTGACAACTTACAGTCTCTCGTGCTCGAGAATCTCTTACATACTTTCGTTAAACCGAATATTCTGGATATCAAGCTCGGCACCGTGCTATATGATGAAAGTGCATCGCCAGAGAAGGTGGAAAGAATGTTGAAGATTGCCCGGGAGACTACTTCCCTCGAAACTGGTATACGACTGACAGGATTCCAGGTAAATCAATTTTAAGCCGCCATCGTGTTTGAAGTGATCTCGATTGAGCAATAGGTTTACGATACCCGAAGCGGTTTGGCTGTCAACACACCCAAGTCTTATGGGAAATCAATCAAACCGTCTGACCTTCCAGATGGTATCGCTCGATTTTTCCCAGTACCTTCAGAGTCGTCTTCGATGGGACTTCCCTCTGATCTCTTGATACCAATATTGGAGGGTATCAAAGAAAATATTGCGGAAATTCGGGAGGCTCTTGAGGGGATAGAGGTGCGAATGGTTGGTGGTAGCTTGCTATTGATATATGAAGCAGATCTAAAGAGAGCTGAGGAAGGCGTTGCATGGATGAAGAAACTGGAAGAAGAGGGAACTTCTGAGGATGAGGAAGAAGATGAAGATGAAGACGCGAAGAGCAAACCTGGTCCACCTTATCTGGTGAAGTTGATTGACTTTGCTCATACACGACTCAAGCCTGGAGAAGGTCCAGATAAAGGGGTATTGAAAGGGGTCGCCACAGTGTTGCGACTGCTGGAGGGACGGGTCGAGCAGGTGAAGGTACAAGGAACATAAATTTTTTCTTCCCCTTCCTGCTTTCCACCACCGAACCTGACCGAACCACGAATTTGTTCCTTGGATACCCAACGTAGACTATTTGACGCCTTTCCCTACATACTGGAATGAATTTGTACTTTTATGGAATCCCCGTTAACCTTCTGTCGCCCATATTTGAACCTTTCCAATATCCCTTGAGTTGCGGTTGTTCCACCTTTCTAGTGAGATTCGGTGTCGGCAATTTAGGCCGTGGGGTCAGGAGGCTCCTCCCCTTCATTCTGGCAATGTCAATTGCTTCAGCGGCATAACACGCGATAGAGTTACAGGGAGGAACGCGGTTGCAATTCTTTGAACTTTAATTTGAACCACCATGTCGTCAATCCAGGCAAGCACGAGCCAAAAATCTACTCCTCTTCCCCAAACATTTGAGTTCACGAAACGGAAACGCTGGGCAGATTTACTGGTCGCCGAACTCGCAGACGCCAACATATTTATTCTTAGCTCGAATTTCCGGATTCTGTACTGCGGGGCTGCCGTAAAAGAGCTATTGGGCTGGACGGAATCGCAGCTCGTGGATCATGATTTTGGGGACATCATCGGCGGTGAGTACCCTAGTATTGCTCTATACCTGGTATTTACCCATCTTCTATCCATAGTCGACGACCAAAACCATTTTCGAGCTTGCTTCGAAGAAAGCATGTCAAGGGGAACCGAACTAATCTCCTACATACGGCTGAGATGCAATACCCCAGCAGCATCGTACCCATACTCGCTCATGAAGGAGATTCTGTTCGAAATAAAGGGTTATCCCCGGTTCGCAAAGCAGGACAGCTTTGGCAACATCGATCAGTTTTTCTTCGCCCTCGCTAAACCCTACTTGAGCCGTAACACCGCTATGTGCGTTGTACCTTTCTTTACCTCGTTTACTTCCCTGCTTGCTGACCAGTAACTTGACGTTGACAGGTTGAATACTGTATTGGAACTACAGTTGGAAAACGAACATCTGCAAAGAAAACTTCGAACGTTGAAAAGCAAGTTACAAAGCGGTTCAACCAATGCACAGTACTCTGTGCTTTCAGGCCCAGGCCAGCGGACGTCTGTGGATAGTTATTACTCCTCCAATGGCATGGAAGGAAGACATAATAATATGTATGATGCAACTAAAACCTCCGCGGGGAGGGGCTCCTTTGATTTGACCGGCCCAAGCACTGGCGCTCTCGACGGTGCGAACGAGGAATTGGAGGATGGGTCAAAGAAGAAAAAGGCATGTGCTTTCTCCTTTATTTCACCTTTTTTCCATCTTCAACTCATTGACTTTCAGCTCAAAAAATCTCACGCACCGGAGCAATACGTATGTGTCACTTGTGGGCGTACCGATTCGCCTGAATGGAGGAAGGTTCGTTCGATTGTTTGTCTTTTTCTTCTGTTCGTACTCGTGCTGATTGTCTTCATAGGGTCCACTTGGACCAAAAACTTTGTGCAACGCTTGTGGTCTCCGATGGGCGAAGCAGATGCGCAAAACGGACGATCCCCCTTCCCATACGACTGGGGATACTACTGCCAACTAGACGAATCTTTAACTTGATTTTGAGACTTGTCTGAGCGTTATCGATGTTTGTTAAGTATTGTTATGCTGTGAACCGTCTGGACCCTCTGTCTTTCTGTTCTTTTGGGCTCTGTCTCGGTACTCCATCTGGGTTATTACCTACACATCTGCTCGTACATCATTCACGCTATGTGTACTAGTCTATACCCTTCTTTCTGCCAGTGTATCATTAGTGTATTGTTATTCTGTTCTCTCGGCCTGTTCATTTTGGATCTAGCTACCGCTAAGACTGGCATAATATAATATTGTGTACATTGACCAGTCGAGCAGGTATCCTGAAAACGCAGTGATCGACGGTACTGAGAAGTCACTAGCACTAGTCATCGATCTATGTACGATTAATTTAACCGCCGCACCTTCCTTTCACTCCATCATCACATTGCTCAAACAGGAATGAACTACGATTTGAACACATACATAGCCATAACTCTCGATCCAGGCTCTTCTCTCTTTCAATCTCCAGTCTCAGTGGCCTCAGTACACCCCGCACTAGTCCACGTCGGTCAAGTCGGAGAATTGAAAGACGTACAGCTTGTTAGCGTACCCAAATCAGAATGGAATACCATTAGAGACGATATATTGGCTTCGTTACGGTCTTCACAAGGCATTGTTGGTGTGGAGGTTCAGCAGCTTAAACAGCGGGTGAAACGAGGTGGGGACGAACTGTGATTTTTGGACTTATATTGGTAAGTCTCGAACTCGTGTTTTATTTTTATTTTTATTTTTTTCAAAATCCTGATAGGTAGAGAGAGAAAGTCTACAACAGATAAAACCTCCAGTATATAAGTTGGGATTCCACTGTGGGTTGAAAGAGATACATTGAGTAATAAAGCAATGTCCAATAATACAAAAATAATGGGTCCCAAGCTGGACAGAACTGGGCCGATTACTGCAGGATATGAAATGAATGACGGAGATTACGATATTACGCTACGTGAACTCACGGAATGAACATGAGCTTGAGGTGGAGGTCCGGGGGGCTACGGAATGCAAGAAGAGCTTAGTGATCCTTGTGGGATCGGAAACAGCAAAAGGGCTTACGGGTGGGTGTTGCTGGCTACCGGTAAGAGGAGGAAAACCCGGTGGCTGCGTATTACAAGGTCAAAAACTCGTTTCGTGGCTACAACGGTCCGCGCGGGTACGCACCGGGGGATAACTAAAACTTCCGTCTGGTGCTTTGTCACCATAACCTGGGGGAGGCTGAGAAGGAGGTTGGTAGGGTCCTTCGTATCCTGGATGAGGACTTTGAGTGTATCCGGGAGGAGGAGGGCCAGGTGGAGGTGGTCCCATCCATCCTTGGTCGCCGTAGTTGAACCGGCTGTTGACGTCATAGGTATTACTGTACCCATAGCCGAAGCGGTCAGACTGATTGAAATTCTGCCTGGCCATTTGTGCCTGTCGTCGTCTGCGAAGAGAGTACAACCAGCATGAGACGACCGTCAATAGAATGACCAGAGCTGTGCGGGAATTATCAAGTCGACATAACGAGAAACAAGAAAGTGGGGCAAGGCGTACCGATTATAACCCCAGCTATAACCCTCCTCACATTATTGTCATGGCCATTGTCAAGGTCATCATCATTAAGATTTTGTGCGTTCGCAAGTGTGACAAAGCAAACGGTTGCTGCAATTCGAGATTGTGGCCAAGGCATGGAAGAAGGGGAAATGAGATGACCGTTGTAGTTAAAGTTAGAAGAGACCCGCAGCACCCGCGGTCTTAAGTATAACCTCATCACGCGAAATATATTACACAGCCACAATGCTGGAACTGCGTACACTTTGACTTTTTTGCGGTTGGTCATAACTGGCCAAGCTATCTTGGACCGAAGGCGAAAATCTCTCGTCTTTCTAATCGTGTCCGGAACTGTCAGTGGATGGCATGCCGCTTTTCGGAAGATCTTTGAGGGTAGTTTTAAGAATAGTATGGATTGAATTGTAGAGATAATTTAAGGGATGATACATGCCAGTTGGTGTCCTGTTCAGTAACACTATGAACCAGCACAAATGCCCGCTCGTCAGTTGATGTCAACAGCTTTCGGTAAACCAGGTGACTGTAAGGACGGCCTTTCCTTCAAATGCCGAGGCGGTCGGAGAGCTAGAGGACGTATCCAAAGCTTCAGATACCCATTTTTTGTAGAAGTAACCAGATGTCTATGAAGAAATGCCACTGCGGAAAGAATTTCACCCTCCGTATGCTTGACCTGAACCAGGGAGATTTTTGAGTCAAATTTGCTCCAACGTGTGAAAAGATGCCGAAAACACATACGAGAACAGGTTGAACAACAGCGACCTCGTTCCTCGATGGTGCGGGGTGATATTTTGGTGGTATCTCTCCATCCCCTTCAGGAAGATGAAAGGCGGAACGATCCCTTCTGAATGCAGAGAGTGACAATGTGGATGACATGGACACTCTTTGGTGGTGGGATTGGAGTTTCGGTCGGTGTAGAGCACCACTTGAGAAGTCCCAGAGGATGAGTTTGTTGTCTTCACCTACACTGCCAAATCGGTATGTTCGTCCGTCACAGCGAAGGTCGTCGAAGGAAATGGAAGAGACGAAAGAGGAGTGGCCTTGACATCGTGCCACGACGCGTTGTTCCCAAGGGGAGAATATTGTGAGTAAATCGTCTTGTCCACCTGTCTGTTGAGGTACTTGTGTTTGCTAAGCATGCACAGGTGATCACTGTTGGCACGTACCACGATGAAGCGGCCATCAGGAGACCACGCAACACACGTCAAGGTACCAAAGTAGGATGCATAACAATCTATCAGTCTATCGAAAATTGAAGTGAGTTGAACCTGAGAATCGATATGAAGACTCACTGTTCTGCCAAAGCGTCTATTACTCTCAGACATCCGTCTTCCGATATCGCGCCCACGTATTTGACATCGGGTGAGAAAACGAAGTCAACTACACACCGTCTTGATACTCTCCAATGACTGACGGGATTTTTTACTGACGCGGCCTTATCCTTGTCGGATTTGGAGGCACCCCCAGAACTGACTGCAGATGCAGCGACGGGATGCCAGGGAGGCATGGTCACAAAAATGTTTTCCATGGGGTCCCAAGGATCCTCTGAAGATGAGGTGTTCGAGTCGGCACCGACAGGAGGGGCTGAGGGGCCTGGATCTTGAGGTGTGAATGTACCATCCTCGCGTTCTCGGTCATAAACTACGATTGTGCCGTCCGCATGGGATACTAGGAAAAGCGAAGTAGAGGAAGGTACCCAGCGAACCGCGGTGCATGGAGAGTTGGTGATACAACCTTGTTTGTTGAGACGAGCGTAGCGGGAGGATACAGGGTCTGAACAAAGTGAAAATATTAGTATGTTCAGGTGGATCTGGCTGAAAGCAATTACCGAGCCAGATGAGATCACCGGTACTGAAGCCTACAATCACATCAAGTCGGTCAGAGGAAGCGGTAAGTGGATTCACGTCGTGGCACGTCGGGAACGCTGAAAACACCATTCGAGCAAGGGGTTCCTAAGGCTTATGTGAGACGCCTGCATGATCCACCCCACGACTCAGACTGAACCTTTGATTTTGCCCCTGTTTCAACCCACAAAAGCGTCTTGACCTGGTTGTAGAAGAGAAATGTAATTTCTCCTTGCTTGGCCTGCATAATCTTCGCGTAACCTTCGGCATACTGTACTCGGGTAATAAAAGTCGAGGAGGAGGTCTTTATGTTATGCTTGGGACGAGATGCAGACGATTTCTTCTTTCCTCCGAAAGAATGACCGCCGAAGAGAGGGTGGTTGGGAACAGAATTATGGTCAGAGGGAATATCACCCTCGTCCGGAGTATCACTGCTAGATAAGCTGACTCCATCTTCTCGCGTTGACTTCTCCTTCTCCTTATCTTTTTTCGAATCTTTATTCCCGCCGAGTAGCTGTGCGAATCCAGGTGTTCCTCCCGCTGGTTTTACTGGAAATCGCACCGATATGGTGCTAATACGCGTCGGATAGTGAGCAGTCGCTGTTGTAGCTGCGTGAGTTTGGAGAGCGGATGGTTTGATCTCCTCGACGACGGTATAAACACCCTCTGGGGCTACGAAGGTGACTTCATTTTCCATGAAGATGGTCGATGGTGAAGAGGGAAAGTTTGATGATGAGTACCGCCCAGGAACATCAGTAACTTGTAGCCGGGTTCACGTTCCCCGCCGGCTATTGCCTGTGGGTGCGGTCCACAAATATAGGGCACGGATCTTGAACTCTTTCCAATCTTTCTTTCATGTTCACCTCCACTTTTCGGAAGAGGCTCCCTCGAATTGTTGTAAGTAATTTGTCCTAAGTTTCAGCTACCAGCTTATTCACGGATTGCACAGAATGTTCGTTTTAGTTCGAGCGTAGAACCCCCGCCAGCCGGTGGACACCTGCCTGGAGTTGCAACCTCTCAATTACTGAAGTCGAGTCGCGACGGTGCTTTGCGTACACCGGATCTTGCTTGGTATGATGAAGGAGCTTCAGAGTCCTCAGAGAGTCTAGTTGGAGGGCGAGAGACACGTAAAATGAATACCTATCAGGCTGTTAGGGATGCGATGAGGTACGAGCAATGGAATATCTAATCCATTTATGGCTGGCTGACATCGGTCGGATCCTTTCAGCGTTGCCTTGACTAAGGATGACGATGCCGTGGTATTTGGTGAAGACGTCGCGTTTGGAGGTGTATTCAGATGCACAATGGTGAGTCGTTAAATACACCAGTTTACCCTTGGGAGGAGCACTCATTCATCGTAAAATGATCAGGGTTTGGCGGAAGAATTCGGACGTGAACGTGTATTTAACACCCCTTTGACGGAACAAGGCCTTGTTGGGTTCGGGATAGGCCTCTCCATGATGGGTCACACTGCCATTGCTGAGGTCCAATTTGCGGACTACATTTTTCCCGCTTTTGACCAAGTGAGTGTTGTACTCCTGTGATGTACGGGGGAGACTAATTCTCGCCGTTCAGCTGGTCAACGAGGCTGCCAAAGTACGCTATCGTTCTGGAGGGCAATATAACTGTGGCAAATTGACCATTCGCACACCTACCATGTCTGTGGTACGTACATTCGATAGACCACCCATCTTTTCGTCTCACTCTAGCTGTAGGGTCATGGAGGACTATACCACTCACAATCTCCAGAGGGTTTCTTTATGGGTGCTTCGGGATTGAAGGTACATTCCGAATTCTCGTAGTAGTTCCTTGATCGATAGGAGTCCCGCAGGTTGTTATTCCTCGTTCACCGATACAAGCTAAAGGACTCCTCCTAGCTTCTATCAGGGACCCTAATCCAGTCGTCTTCATGGAACCGAAGATCCTCTATCGTTCAGCAAGTACGCCATTCATATCCTATCACATGGTTTCGTAGTGATGTTTTGTGCAGTTGAACAGGTTCCTGTCGACGATTATACCCTTCCCATTGGCTGTGCAGAAATATTGGTCCCTGGTTCCGACTTGACGCTACTCTCGTGGGGAACTCCTATCTACCATTGTGAAACAGCGCTGCATATGCTGTCTTCACCTACTCCTGCGCTCGAACCTCACGTACCTGCATCGTTACGCAAAGCAAAAATAGAGCTTATAGACCTCCGCACCATATTGCCTTGGGACGTGGATACTGTTGTGGAAAGTGTGAAGAAGACTGGAAGGTTAGTTATCGTGCACGAAGCTGGGATGACAAATGGTGCTGGGGCAGAGATCTGTGCAGAAATCCAGAAGAGATGTTTTTTGAAACTGGACGCTCCGGTCAAACGTGTCACCGGTTGGGAGTGAGTGAATTTCATTCTAACTGATGTACTGCGATGGACTGATCGGTTCTCTCTTCTTCCTAGTACTCCTGTTGGTCTACAGTTCGAGAAATTCCACATACCGGACGCTATTCGTGTTCTGGACGCTATTGTTGAAACCTTGTCTTATTAGAACTTACTTTTTTGTTGGAAGCATTACCTAACGAATGTACATCAATGGTCAATGGAATAAACATCATGGAGCAACCTCCCCATCTTATAGTGAAGCGATAGAAACATGAATAATGATGTTGCAATGTCGTATATAGTACAAATGCAGATACAGATAAATTACATTACATTTCCTGCGTTTTGAAAATCTAACTCAGCCTACAGTCTACTTCTCGCAACAACCATGTCCTGCCATTCCACGGCAGGAGGGTATTTCGCAGACTTTGTCAGAGTTCTCTTGAGATCCAGAATCTCCGCGTCCTTTATGTAAGTTACTCCTTCCCGAATCTCATCTGTCAGCCCCTCCTCTCCCTCGCACGGATACTTCTCAACCAAAACTTGTATCTGTTTCAACATCGTTTGTGCGACTTCGTCTTTTAAGCCTGCAACCTTCAAAACCCCTACCCAATGCGCTGCAAACTCCGAAATGATGGGTTCTCCCTCGGAAAACGCAGTTGTAGAAGCACCGGTTATGCCCAAGTCTCGTTGACGAACGAATGTTTCGAACGCTTCAGCAGCTGCAGGGCTGACCTTCCTTGGAGGTACTTTCTGCGATAGCATGTGTACCGAAAGTTTGGCTCTCACGGGGGACGAAGGATGTACGTATTTCATGAAGCAGTCCAGGACTTCGTCCTTTGTCACCGACTGGATCGCAACAGCGTCGTTGTCACCTGGAAGAGGAGAAAAAGAAATTTCAATTATGAAAGACGATCGTGAAAGCTGGTTTGACTTACGCCTGTAGAAATCCAAGGAACCACTATTGATGTAGGAGTAATACGATGCACTCTCTTCATTGAGATTCTTCCATTCCTCCGTCCACTTCCGCCTCAAACCCTCAGTATGCTCACCGAACTCCGCGTCAGACATTTCTTCCAACATTGTCTTGACACCCTCCAAGAACGCTTCAACTCGTCCTTCCAAGTAATGAGGTCGTTTCTCGGATTGCACGATTATCCTCATCCCCTTCAAAGTTGATCCCGATAATAACAACCCCGAACAGTGAACGATATATCCCAACTGTTCCTTTGTCCGGAGGACGTTGAAAGCAGGTTCAGTCATTATCTGAGTCAAGAGCGAGGAGACTACTCGGAGTCGTGCATCGTTCATCTCGCCAAAGTGAACGTAGTAAGTTAAGGCATTGTTGGCCTGGGCTGGGTTGCGTATGATCGAAGAGTAGGTGTAATTGCTTCCGGGAGGGAGAACTAGAGCGAACTCGTTCAGGTCGCCAGGCTCCATGTCGTTCTCGAGTGGACCGAGTCCAGATTCTACCATCTCAGCAATGCCGACAGCTTCCTCCTGAGTAACGTTACCCACTACCAACATGTTGATATGGACTTGAGAGAGAAGAAACGCTGCGTGTTTCTCAATCTCGTCGAGAGTGATGCCTGGTGGACTTGGTCAGTGGTATACAACTATTAAGACATCCAGGGGGACATGCCAGGTAAAGCTCTCAACAATTCTTCTATCTTCCACGCTTTTTCTGAAAGGATATACGACGTGTAATAATTCGCGAGTCCGTACGATTGTCCCATGAAAAAGTTCTCCCAAGCTTTCTTGTTCTGAAAACCAAAGGAACAATGAGACTCAGAAACGAAAACGCCAGGGGACACAAGCTTGGCAAAGACGCACCTTCTCCACCACCAGCTTCAACCTCTCAGGATCAGCCTTTAGTCCTTTGATCCGCTCAAGTACTTTGCCAGCCAACACGCCCATCTTATCATTATAACCCCGAAGAGCGACATATATGCCCTTGCTACTTGAGGCACAGTCATATTTGAGTCCGGCTAAATCGGCGTCATACGCGAATTCGGTCAACGAATCGGTGACCAAGTCGGTATAAAGTCGTGTCAGGACTGTTGAACGGGGCGTATCATCTGAGAATCGGCTGTGTAAATGTAAGAACGATGAACGATGTTTTCTTGATAACAAAAACAACCTGCGAATATGAATAGTTATCTCCGCTTTAGGTGACCAAAACCTGTCGTCTTTCTTATGCCACATCCTACAAAGTGGTGTTGACCAGATAAGGTACGGGCGTTTTTGCGGTTTAGCCACTTCCCTCCTGTCAACGGTAAGATCTTCTGGAATGAACTCATTTGATCCAGGTAAAAACAGATCGGGTACAGCTGGTCCCGCTGAACACGCCTTCACGAACTCTTCGGGAAACCTCTCGACTCGGTATTTTGTCCCGTACCATGGTTCTTGTTGCCATTGAACGGTCTTGTCGAAACGGGGTAGACGTTCCAGCTCATCTTCTTTGCCCATTAATAAGACTCTTCCTTCTTCGATTCGGAGTCCGTCCAGAAGAGCGGTGAGCTTCGCTTCCCCATCCCCGTGTTTTTCGTATGCGGGGTACTCATCGCCCCAATCCCAGGTGAGGTTAGGAGCGGCTAATAATAATTCCCTCGGATAAGGTTTGGCCATCGTTTCAGCAATAGTTGTGGCGTAACCGTCCGGTTTTCGTTTCTCTAGGAAGCGGAAACGAGTGTGTGATAGAGATGAGATCTGATGTTGATGGAAAGCCTCAAAGTGTGATTGAGAGCGAAGAAGATTGAAGTATTTCGTGGAGAGTAGGATGGTTTGTTGGTAGTTTTCTGTTGTACGCGTCAGTAAGGATATGAGCTAGGGGCTACGAGGTGTTAGACTTACCGAAGCCCTTCTGAGTCAACTCAATGGTGACTCTTAAGAGATCGAAACCTCTTCCCAGCGCCTGAGGACCGCAACTAAGACTGACAGCCAGACCCTCTTTCTTTAATAATGACAGAAGTGACCCGGGGCCTTCATGTCCAATTAAGTGAGAGATAAAATTTGCGGGTTTATGTCTCCAGTTCTCTACTTGAGGATCAAGCGGGAAGGCTATTTCCAACATGTGCATTGTCATAATCGTTGGGATAGAGACTATAGTCCCTTTCTCATTCGGACCCCAAGGGTGGTCTGGGATCGTGGGAAGAGGGTCTATTCCGCGGTTGGGTATCGGAGAGAAAAGCTTGGACACAAGCTCCGAGAGTTCGTCCAATGAGTCTAACAGAACATGAGCTGGGCCATGTGAAACCGACCGAGGAATACGTACCTTTTCCAATGACGCAGAGATGCATTCTACTTGCGCAATACTCCTTTTCCCACCATTCAATCAAGCGGCGGCGTGTTTCTCGTCCAACTGCGCCACCGTCTGAGTCTACGTCGCTGTTTGTTGATACATCCGAAGGGGTTGGCGATGCCATTCTTGATGGGAGGGGAGAAGGAGGGACTTGAAGTGTGTTCGAGTCCGATGAAATTGGGTTCGACGAGAGTAGTTTTCCCTTCGCCTTTAGTTCTTGGGCCTTCCGGCTTAAAGACTCCTTGTTTCCGCTTCCGAACTTGCTGAACGGATGACCTGGCTTGCTGAGATGTTTATTGACTTGGAAGATTCGCCAAAGGTCTTGCTGATGATTCTTTTTGTGTTCAGAGTCAACAGCGTTAAGCTCTCGGGTCGTGCAGGATGGTGCGAAGAGTGGGCAATGGAAGAATGAAGAGAAGCGAGCAAGAGCACCAGAAAGATGCGAAGTAGATACACTGAAGTAATAGTTTGTATTGGAAAGAGAGGTGTAAGCATTAGAAGAACCGTTGTTCTTGGCTAGATACTGGACGGAAGTAAGTGTCAATTAACTGAGGGTCTTTGAAAAGGGACGCACTTCGCTATATTCGTTTTCTTTAGGGAAATTCTCCGTACCCATGAATAGCAAATGTTCACAGAAATGGGCGAGACCTGGCATATCATCCTAGTTTAATGAACATTAGTAATTTCCACGAGAACTGAGCAGTTTAGACACCCACCGGATCCGACAGATGTCCAACCGCAACATCCAAGCTCGCGGCCGCTTTGTCTGCTGTAGGATCATGGACAAGTGTAGCTTCTAGACCATTCTCTAATCTGATAATCCTGTATTCTCTATCGTCTTGATAAGATTTTTCTATAGGCTTGGTGAACGCTGAGAATGAGGGTATATTGTCGCGTGAAGGTGTAACGCGTCGCCATGACTGAGTAGAAGAGCTAATGGCCATTCGGCGTGAATGGAGGTGAAAGAATGAAATTGTTTGAGAACTTTGAAGTTTCCGATGCGTCCTTGGTGGTGGTAGTTTAGGGGAGAAAGCAGTGACAAAACGCCTGGCCAACATGCGTGGAATAAAAGGGAATTCCAAGCTTGCGTTATTGTTCGACTTTACGTAAATTCTTCTTCCGTTTCCGTCTCGGGAATGGTGATTAAATAGAACCAAACAAGTCATTAGTCCGTTTTAGCAGCGGGTACCCTCTCGATGTCGACCACGACGACCTCCAAAGTCGCGTATTTTCGCTTCAACTCATTTCTCGAATCTTATCAGTGACTCTCGTAAACTCTACGACATCGATGAGGTTATTAAGGCTTTCGTGGCATTATCTGCTTTGGTCGACTTGGGATTTCGAGGGTCTTTCCTCTCAGGTCTCCCTCTCGGCGGGAACTTCAGGCGGCCAAGAAGAATCGGGACGGGCGAAGCGTGAAGGCGGAACACTGGGGGCCATCGGGAAGATGTACATTGAAGACGTTATTTTAAGGTCATGACCTGGTATGGCTAGTAGCCATGTACGCCATCTGGTCCCAGACCTTTGGAATTCATTAGGAACTCGAAGGTCAAATAATTGGCTTTGGAGTTCTTGTCGGCGATTCAAGACCCCGTTTTCACGCTGGTATACGTACTATAGATGGCTTCTCGAACTGTATCGCTCTCATAATTATTGTCGGTTTGGAACAATTGAGTCCTGCTCGATGTGGAATCTGATACATGGAAGAGTACTATGTAGGAGATCCCCAGGACTCGGTTCCGGGCTATTGACTGTAAGTGCAAACTCAGCACTCAGCTCAGCTATCTGGCTGTCTCGATCACAAATAGCGCTAGCCCTTAACGTTTAACCACCAACCGCAACGTTCCCTCTGAATCATGGAACACTGGAATAATTCCAGGGATGGACATTACGCCAACAAGCAGTACATCGAAGACGAAGACGTGCTAGAATACTTGGGAGATGAAGGAATCTATCCAGAAGAGCAACTCTCAGATGGAATCAGTACGTATATGCACTCAGAACGCGGCATTCTCGAACTTACTGAAGTTTCTCTACAGTGAACTCTTCCCCTTCTCCTCCAGAGCGCCCAGTAATCAGTAATAATCACCAACGGTTTCAGTCATACGATGATTCCGAGGAATATGCTGAAATTCACAACGCCCAACAGCCAGCCTACTTCTATTCAGCACCTTGCTATAGCCAACCCTATCATCAGAATCCTGCTCAAAACCGTGCTCATTTTGCTCCCCATGCTGCCCAGCCAAGTTCACATCGATTCTACGAGGGTAAGTAGGAAACATTTTCACCCTCCTTTCAAGGAAAGGTGACCCGTTGTAGCCCCTCGAACTCGATTCCCTTTAACTACACAGCAACGACAAGTTTTCCAAAGTAGTCATTCCACGGTACAGCAACGGAATCCTTTTACACCAATAGGAGTCCGGGGACGCTTGAACACAGGCACTAACTCCCGGTCGGATATCTCGCGTCCTAGAGAAGATACTTCATTTTACCGACCATCAAACATTAATAATGTCCCGCAAACAGGCCAACGAATCAAGCTTCATCCCGTGTCTGAACTTCGTAAGCACACCGACAACGTTGTATAATGAAGGGATTGTTGCTGAGAAGTTATTCGATATAGCCGATATGTACCGTGCAATATTCAAGTTTGGCGTTTTTAATGCGGTCCAATCCTCGTGCTTTGACGATGCAAGTCTGCGGATGATCATTCCTTGTTGTCGTGCTAATATTTGTGTCAGTTGCTTAATTCATCGGAAAACCTGGTAGGACAATGTCTACATTATATAAGTCCGTATCATACTGAGTTGAAACTTGCGTTCAGGTCGTCAGTGGTACGGGTGTCCTCCCTTTCATTTCGAATGCCCTTCATTAGTTTATGCAGCACCAACCGGCAGCGGGAAGACTGTTCTTTTTGAGCTAGCGATCATCAAAATGCTAAAAGAGGCGAACGATAAAGGTCAAAAATGGAAATGTGTTTATATTGCTCCAACCAAGGTTTGGTCGAAGGCAGGCGCGTATTTGGCCTAGAATATGCTAATAAACTCACGTTCACAGGCACTATGCGGTGAACGCTACAGAGACTGGTCAAACAAGTTCGATCCTCTAGATATCAAATGTGAGCAGGAAGCTATCGCTATTCTAAGCCCCAATAACGATGTGCATGCAGGCTGCCAGCTGACGGGTGACACCGTTCATTTTGGGAAGGACGCATGGGTTGATGCGAAGAACGCGAGCATCATGTTTGTCGGTTTCTATCTTGTGCCGCTCACCTTCCCGCTAATAACTTTTCCAGAGTGACGACTGTATATCTTCGTGCATTTCACCGTTTACTTCCTCCGACTCATGTTTCGATTAGGGCGAAAAATGGGATAGTCTTACAAGGAATTGGGCAAGCCACCGTTCAATACTCGCTTCCATACGGCTCTTCCTGGTGGACGAGGTATAATGTTCCGCTTGTCCCTGTGCTGCTGAACCGACTGTTGTTACAGGTACATATTCTGAACGAATCGCGAGGAAGTACTCTTGAAGTAGTCGTCTCGCGAATGAAACTTCGAGGTTCCTCCGTCCGATTCATTGTCGTTTCCGCGACAGTGCCCAATATACAAGATATCGCCTCTTGGATTGGGTCAATACGCGGGGGAGGCAGAGATGCTAAAGTATTTGAGGTTCGGATCCTGGTTCATCGGTTTCTGACCCTTCGCTACTCACATGTACAACCCGCAGTTTGGAGAAGATTTCCGTCCCTGTAAACTCACTCGACATGTCATTGGTGTGCCCCGCCAGAAAGGACAGAACGATTTTGTATTCTCGAAAAACTTGGACTATAAACTCTTCGGTGCTTTACAAATGCATTCGGCGGGTAAACCAATTTTGGTGTTCGTTGCTACTAGGAAGGGTACGAAGTTCAAGTCCACAATGAAAACAACTAAACATTGTATAGGCGTGTTTGCAACTGCTCAGCAGCTCGCAAAAGACTATAAAGAGGCGGAAGGGAAGAAACTTCAGTCATTGCCTTGGACTAAGCCTGCTAGGTATGGATATCGTTTTCAAACCAATTGATCTAGCTTTTTAAGGCGATGGCCTGCAGGATCGATCAAGTATTTGGGGACAAGGCTCTTGCTGGTAGATTTCTCTTGTTAATAATGCCCGAAAACCGGCTGATCGTCTATGCTCTCTACAGAGTTGGCGGCGCTGGGTATTGGTGTGCATCATGCCGGAATGACTTTAGACGATCGTAGAGCCATGGAAGACCTGTACATCAAGAGGATCCTCCGCGTCATGGTCGCCACATCAGTAGGATTTTTTCTTATGATGTAGGCTATCGTCTGATTTCGAGATTTAGACATTGGCTGTTGGTGTCAATCTTCGTACGTTTTTCTCGCCTGTTTTGGTTGCCCCCTCACCTCAACTTTTGCTGTAGCTGCGCACACCGTCGTTATCAAAGGTGTTCATACCTTCCAAAATAACGCGACAGTCGAATATTCTGATTTGGACATTATGCAGATGCTCGGTCGTGCGGTAAGTTATCATTTCTCGTCAGTAAATACAATTCATTTATTGTATGGTTTAGGGGCGCCCCCAGTTCGGTAAGCCCAGAGAGTGAACGTACGCGCACTGCCAACTCAGACTAACTCTGGGTCAAAGACAAAGAAGGCGTTGCTCTGATCATCTGTGAAGCCGTATTGGAACACAAGTATCGAAACCTTGTTCAAGGAGAGTCTATCGTCGAAAGTTCTTTGCAGAATAATCTCGCGGAACACCTCAATTCCGAGATTGGTCTGGGAACGATAACGAGCGTAACTTCTGCTAAAGAATGGTTGAAAAGCTCGTTTTTATATCGGAGAATTCAGAAGAATCCGTCACATTATTCGATAGATAAAGGTGATAATCAGACGTGGGAGGAGAAGATTGACGACATCGTGACTGGAGGTGTTCAAAGTTTGAGGGATTCCGAGCTCATCATGCAGGTCAAGGATGGGGACAAGGAGACGCTTCTGAGTACGGAGTTTGGAGACATAATGAGTAGAGTAAGTGTCGTTGTTCTCTTGTGAGGTATCTCTCTCACTTGTTTTCGATGACGTAGTTTTACATCCGACAGAATACGGTAGTCTTTCGATCCTGCTGCGCTCTGACAAATACCTTACGAACTTGGTCGTAGATGCGTTCAATCCTGGCGTTGTCGGAGAACCCTAGCCTACGCGATGTGGTGAGCATTCCAGAAGCCTCCAATATTACGCAGCAGGTTTACGGTCGTTTCCAGCTTGAGATGATTTCAACTGCAGAAGAGTACGGTGGTACATCTCTATCGTCCCCCCAGCTCTGATGTTTCACCAGGCTGTCTGAATCAAAACTAAGAGGATCGGAGAAATCAGTGAGCCATCTCAGCCCGCCTGGTTTGGGAGTCCGCTGACCACCGACCCAGGTGTACAATAAGCTTCGAAAACATAATGATATTCGGTTTGAGGTTTCAAAGATTGAGAAGACGGCCGATAAGGTATTTACACTGATCCAGGTCAGTCTTTGATTTGCTTCTTCATTATACGTTCAGTAATGAAAGCCTTGGTAAACAGGCTGTTCTCGGTGGGGTGTGGCTCAATGACCCGGAATACAAGACCGGAGACAGTCAAATTCATCTTGAGGCGTTTAGCGTCTTTCGTCATCTTCCTCGAATTGCCAGAGGTTTGTGGGATAGCGACCGTCGACTTGTTCTTACTAATGGGAAGCCCATAGCTGTCGTGGAGGTTGCGATCGTCCGCAAGAGAGGGGCGCAGCTTAAATATGGGTTGGAACTGTGAATCGATTTTTCTTGCGTTCTTCTTTATCATAAATTGTATTTCGTAGGCTTCGCTGTTTCACTGCGAAAGCTTGGGAGAACAGACCAGTTTCTCTCAAGCAACTTGAGTCCATCGGAGAGAAATCGTGCGTTTTCCCTATTTTTCGTTCTATAATATATGCGAGCTGAGTGGATCTTCCGTAACAGGCTCAAAGTAGGTTCTCAGCGTTCAAGAGCAGATCTTACCTGAAACAGGACGATAGGTTTTAACTGAGCATGGTATAACTTCGTTGGAGATTTTGCGCAAACAAGATACCCTTCGTTTGGAAGCGGTGGGTGTACATCAGATCCTTGATGACTCGCATTGGAAGACTCACATCCCCCATACCAGCTTTTAAACAGAAGACCACCATTTGGGTTGCAGCTACTTGCAGCCGTTAAAGAATTTCCTCTTTATTCTTTAAAGGTGGTCGAAAAGGAATTGTACTCAGGCGGCGGTAAAAAACCGGTGGAGGTTATCTTGGGGATCAGTTGTGGTTTACTTGAAGCTCCAGGTGACGCCTCTTCAAAGGTCAAGAAAACGAAACCCACGCGGTTTGCAAACATGACTGTGGTCTTGACCCTAACCTCGGACAACCAATTTATCGATTTTCGGCGCATTCCGTAAGCCGAAATTTACTATTTACTCGTGCTTTTCAGCTTAGTCGTCGTATTTAGGACCAAGGCTCTGAATGATGAAAAACATTTCGAACTCGAGGTATCGCTGGACAAACCCAGCCTGTCTGTGGTGGTTTATGTGGTCTCGGTGAGTGTGTTCCTTCAACTTCCTTGAGATTGCAGATATCGTAGAATTGACTGAAATGATGATAATAGGAATCATTCGTTGGCGTGACGGTGTCGAAGTCTTACAAGCCAAATCTACCCTCAAACGAGTATCCAACCAAGTGTACAAAACCTTCGACCGTATTGGTGTGCCAAACCACGGTCCCCGTTTTTCAATACTCTACTCACTACTCTACTTTCTCCAGGACGTGGAACTGGAAGGGTTGGAAGATTGTTCGGACCTATTTGACATGGAAGATATTGATTCGAATGGGGACGAGATTGAGCCTCGGCAGGAGAAGGGGACGAAGCCAGTTGCTTCGAAGAACTTCAACAAGGCTGAACCCTCCATCACTTCTGCCGCTAAAGTACGTGAAAAGGAGGATAACGTGAAGACGAAATCCTCTTCGGTGGAGACGGTGGCGTCGCCAGAGCTAGAGAAACTCCCAAACGGGAATTTTCGGTTTGTTGGACCTCTGACTTCGTGGGTTCCGAGATTGCTAATGAGCGTCAGGTGCCACCATTCTTGCAGGGACAAGGCCACCTGCAGACATCTCTGGTAAGACCATGATTGATTTGAGTGGAGATCGCAACTCACCTCGATTTCGAGTTGCCGTGAAGGGACTGTTAAACCGTCAAAATCTCAGCCATCCGTTACGCAAAAGTCTTCACAGCCCTCCACGAAAACGAAGCAAACGCCCTCGAAGCCTAAACCTACTCTCCTTAAGCCTATTGCCATCAAACCTAACAACTCTCAGAGGACCCATGCGAAATGTGATCGCACTCTGGAGGAACTGGAAAAGCTACACAAAGAGACAAGCGTAGAAGAAAACTTGAATATGCCTAAAGGTCATCGGTTGAAACTAGACTTTCGGCCTCAGGCTTCTCGTTCAATTGGGAATCAGACTACTGGTCGCAAGAAGAAGCCAATGCCCAATCCTGATTTCAACATTCAGTTCTCGGAGATCAAGAACATGAATCAAGACGGACTAGCGAACCGTGCTCTATCTGATCTTAGTGACGACGATGACTTGCCGGAAGTTGATCGAATCTTCAGCTCGCTCGGAAAGGCTGCGTCTCAAGGTCACAAGCGGAAACAATCCTCGAATACGGCGTACTCGGATACAGAAGTTGACGCGCTTATCCGAGATCTCCCGGAGGAGGATGCTCGTGGCGAGGATAAAACCTTGCATACTGCTATCAGGTACTCCCCTCGTTCAAGCCCTTCAAAGCGTTTGAAAACCTCAAAGGAGGTAATTATTATTCTCTCGTGAAGTCTTTTCGTACGACTCACAAACGAGTTTTTTCCGACTCAGGGTGCGAGGTCGAGTGGACTGCTTTTTCTTCCCGCTACGTCCGACGAAAATGTACCTGTTAAAGTCGATGTCCCGTATGACGAAGATGACGATGTGAAAATCCTGAGTCCCCTCTCTCCGATATATGATGATGAAACTGCGCCAATGCTTTGTGGGGACGTTGATGATTTCACGTTAGATCCGCAATACTTTGATGGTATCTCGGCTTCGGATACGCCTGACCTTACGATGACGATGACCTCTGAAGATTATAACGCGCCTGTAGAGGTTAATTTCCCTCTAATGTCGAATTCTTCCTGGCGAAAGACGGATTTAGAGCGGAAGCCTGCTGCGACTGCATTTGGTACTCGTGCTTGGGAGTTTACGAGTGGAGGGAATGGGGAAGAAATGCAAGGAACTGAACCAGTGAAGGACTACATGGAGGATGAGTTTGCTGCTTTAGAAGCTTGGCTGAATAATAGTGCGGCGGAGGTTGTAGATGAGTGATTCGTGGAAAGAGTTTAGTAGTTACACCCTATGTCCTAATATTGCCTCACGCCAGTCGGCTAGCTTCGCTCATGTGTTACTGTTTGCGCTCGCCAATAGCAAAGCTGCACTAATCGTGATTCGTACTGGGATGACTGGTGACTGCGATACTTCACAACGATTATAGCGCTTCGAGGGTGGACGCGGCAATGTGGACAGACACGGTACGGAGATCCGGAGGTGCAAATACAAATAGGCTCATACACTAGCAGTCACTTTTACCTTTACCACACATTATGAACGTCCGGAGAGGGTTCGGATGCTACCTCTGGCTTACACATCCATAAATTCGTCCCGCATCTAGGCACATTATTCTAGATGTTGGTTTGCATTGTGATGAAGCTTGCGGGTGAATACAGGAATTACGTCTTCGTTACTTGCTTCGAGGGCAGTATATTTGCCGCTGACTTCCTTCCGATGTTTCCCTTTCCCAGTGGCTATGAGATGTAGCAATCGATGGTCCTTCCTCCAGTGCTCCTTCCAGAGCGTGCACAGTATGATGTCTTCAGTTGTTTGGAGAGAGGATCCGAGGAACCATATTCTTGTCCTCCGGATGATCTTTCTTGCAGTTGAGAGCGGTTTGATGTTGTAATCGATAACAGTTATGAAATGCTACATTGAGAAGGTCAACTTAATTTGCAGGATACAAAGAGTGATGAATCAAAAGTCATGTAAAAAGCAACGACACGACAAGGTTATAATAAAACACCCCGTACTTCATTTTCTGGATCGACCAGCAACCACTGTAGGTTGGGCGGAGGGAACGTAGTCCTTTGGGCGTCGGAACAAGAGGACGTGGGGTTCGGGAGCTAGTTAAAAATCACGGTTAGAGCTGACAGCCAGATAAAAGGAGATGGTCGCACCATGAATCTCGTAGTGTTCCCAACCCAGACTCTGCTGAATGCCTATTGCCCTCCACTCCTTCTCAGCCAATAATCGTAGTGCCCCGGTTTTCTGATCCCAAAAGGTGTCAGGGATGTATCGAAGTAGCTGTTTGGGCATAATAACGTGTCTGTACTCGTAGACATCATCCGAGTATCGATCAGAGTAGTTGATTCTGAGGATGAAGCTCGAGTTAATATTGTTCAGCTTCGAATGAGTGCCATACGCACCTTTCGAGGATCTCTTCAAGCTTCCGCTGTTCCTCCTCTTTCCGAGAGGCGTCTTGGGCTTCGGACATACTTATTGGATTCCTGAGTGGCGACCAAAGGTTTGGAAGGATGAGAGGGCGGACGAGAAACGCGCCCAACTCCGGCATGGCCTAATCTAAGCCACGTGGTCTTCGGTCATATCGGCGACATCATGAGGTCGCGAAAGCACGTGACTGCCGAAACGGCCATCTTGACAAGCGCAGCGCAACACTTCGCCGCAGCTGTCGACAAACATGTTAAAATTTACCTCTGAACCTACACAATCGATAACCCTTCTTCTCATAATCTCATGTTATCATGGAACTGAACATTCAGTACCTTCCTCCTACTGTTACAGAATGGGATCTTACTCGCTCTTTGGCCAAGATTCTGCACGACGAAGACTTTCATCCTCGAAATAACCCGGAGGAACGCTTAATCAATTTCAAGGTGGAAATCAATCCCAGCAAAGCTGGTGGGATGAGGAATGACGGTACTGGGGTCTTGGTACTATCTCATCAGAAGATTGGCCACCAGTTTTTAGACTGGGTCCGTCAGAGGCCCTTGAAGATTGAGGGTAGGAAAATCAAATTTTATCTCGACAAGCAACGAAAACTGCGGCATTGGCTCTCCTTGACATTGCAGAGGACCCCTTATGTTGACCCTGACATCGAAGAAGCACATCAGCAGAAGCTGCATGACCTCGATGCAGCATTCCGGGTGGATACAGTGGAATTTGGGGTTTTCTTTTCGGGAATCTCTGCAGCTGGGAAACGTAAATCGCGAGAGTTTTCTATAGAATGGAAACAGGATTATACTAAGGAGAGCGCGGCCTGGTTGAGGTTCGAATACGATCACAAACTGATTCGAATCACGGTGTGTATATTTCATTCAACAGAAAGGAAGGCGAATTCTTATTATACACGTCTTGATAGCTAGGAAATTCGATGACCGAGCGCACAGGATACTCTATCGCCATACCTTTTGCCAGCATAATGAAAGTCGGGTATGGCTATGACCCGGCTGCATGTCAGTAGTCATCACCCCAGTAGTTGTGCATCCAACTAATAATAATTATATTCAGATGTGTGTTTTGACACCTTGACTCCGCCTGTTTTCGAAAAAGAGGATTTTCATCGAACATTGGTCGGTGACCAACACGTGGACAATAAAAAGTTCAAACACCGCGTTGGGAGCCTCAATCCAGGTCACGAACGAGTAGCTCCGTACTGTCAGAAACTTAGGATCACGCTGTACAACGATCCACGAAAGGATGTAGGCGTCGTATTCAGAAAAATGTGCAAGACCGCTGAGCTTGCGGATAGCCTGATCGCTCATTGCGCTCCCCCATTTAATGTGGAGGCTGCGAATCATTCGCTTTTCGCAGACAAACGTCTGTATCTTCTTCGAGAAAGTTTTAAGGGGTTCAACTGGTCTGTGGTGTTTCAACTGGAGTGTCTTCTGCACAATTGTCGACTACACCCGGGCGAGATAGATCTCTTACTTCCTCGTATACGAGAGCTCCATAACGACAATGTTCAGGATTCCCGGTATTTAGCGGGGCTTCTGAGAGCTTACAACACAACTTTTTCTGATCCCATCAATAACAAGGATAATTACATCCAGTCCTTCGAAAAGATTCAGAAAGACTTTACTCTTAGTGAGTTCGACCTCCCTCGGGGCAATTTCAACTGTTGTCATGTCACCTTCACACCAACACGGTTGATCCTGGAGGGTCCATACCCTACTCAATCCAACCGTATCATTCGCCGTTACGAGGGTTACGAAGACTACTTCATCCGCGTCGATTTCCGTGATGAAGACCGGCTCCAGTACCGGTGGGATCGTCAAGTTGACGGGAGGTCTTTCCTCCGCGAGCGGGTTGGTGGGATCCTGAAGAAAGGCTTTGAGCTGGGGGGACGCTACTTTTATTTCCTCGCTTATTCAAATTCCGCTCTTCGTGAGCACGCCGTTTGGTTTATGTCAGCTTTTGAGCACCCCGATGATGGTTGGGTGACGCCAGACACGATACGGGATTCAATCGGGGATTTCAAAAACCTTGTAGAGGAAGATTACTCCGAAGAGGACAAACGATTCGGCTTTTTCGAAAAGGATAAGAAGTTACTCCAACAGCCCTCGAAATATGCTGCAAGAATAGCCCAGGCGTTTACGGCGACCGATCCCTCTGTGAAAATCACACGTGAGGAGTGGGAGATTGTGGAGGATATCGGCGGCTTTACAGATGGTGTCGGGACCATATCGGAGTCTTTGGCTGAAGAAATCTGGGGTGCACTTTGCAAAGCTCGAGGTCACGATCCTGCACGTTTTGGTAGACCATCAGCGGTGAGTGGGCGGTGATCATATCTCAATATAAGTGTTAACCACTTGGGCAGTATCAAATCCGGTTTTTAGGGTTCAAGGGTATGGTCGTGGTTGATAAGCAATTGGATCAGGTGGAGGGGAAGATTCGGATGCGCCTCCGCCCAAGTATGAGGAAGTTTGGCAACCGAACTGATGTTGGGCCGGCCGATATAGAGATTGCTCGTTCCTTTGAAAGGCCTAACTCAAGTTATCTCAACAGGTACGTTATGTGATCCCACCGGCAACGTTTCTCTGATCTCGCCCTGCTCACTTTACTTCTACGAAAGGCCGCTAGTTACCATCTTAGAGGGTCGAGGAGTGAAAAAGGACGCTTTCGTTGACCTTCTTAACAATGCGGTTGCTGATATCCACAGCGTCGATGATTCCCTCGAACAGTACCACACGTTCCTCCGGGACCACAGTCTTGGAAACACCTTCAATCTAAGCTGGATCCTGCAACAGTTGGAGAAGATGGACTCCTGTATTGGTGAACCCCCAAGTAACCGGCATGTCAATATCGATAATCCATTTCTACAACAGCTTCGTTCGGTCGCAAGAATGGACGTGCTTCGTGAAATCAAACATCGGGCTAGAATACCGGTTCCCAAGAGCCGCCTTCTTGTCGGTGTAGCAGACGAGGGACCAGCGTATATGAAGGCTGGGTATGAAAAGGTCTACTGTCTGCCGGAAGGTCATATTTACGGTAAGGCTGACTTTCTACAATATCTTTTTGCACTGACCGATTTTCTTCCTTGAGCGTGCGTTCAAAACCCTGATGATGAAAAACCGACATACTTGGAAGGGACGTGCACGATATCCCGTAGTCCTGTGGCTCACCCCGGCGATGGTAAGACTGTTCTTACCCACTATCATTTTTTACTCGATACTAATTGACATCGATTCTAGTGCAAAGGGTCCACGCTATCGGCAAACCACCGCCCGGCTTGTTATGTTTCTTCGAAGGGTTGAAAAATGTTGTTGTTCTGCCCAGTGTTGGTACGTCTCCCCGTTACAATCATACGTCAACTCTCAACTGAAAACGGATTTCTCCAGGAAAACGTCCTTTGGCATCGTGCTTGGGAGGAGGAGACTTGGATGGGTATGTCTTCATATGTTTTCCAAGTTCTCCCCCCTCTCTCAATTCTTTGTGTCATGAAGTGACCTTTATGATATAATCACGTACTCGGAACTGCTGCCCACACAGAATGAAAAGCCCGCTTCTTATGACGAAGTTAGAACACTCACCCTCGACAGAGAGAGCAACATGGAGGACGTCTGCGACTTCGTTGTCGAGTATATTTATTCGGATGTTCTAGTGAGTAGTATTGTATTGTTAAATTTCGTGCTTGTACTCATTTCCATTTTCTTTAGGGATTGCTCTCGGATCGTTTGCTAATTATTGCAGGTGAGCTTTCCTCGTCCTTACTTTGCTGGTTCGACTAACAGAGATGCATAGACCAGTCCAAGGTATGATTTACGCACCCTTGACGGGATAATCAATGACGGTGTTTCATAATAAAAGGACGGTATTTACGACAAAGACTGTCTACATCTGGCAAGACTATGTGCATTGGTATGCATGGCCTGCTTTACCATCCGTCTCAATCTCAATCTCAACAATTTTCTTAAAGGCCGTAGACTATGCTAAGCAGGGCATTCCAGTCGATCCGGATAAGGAAGGATTCCCATCCACGCTCATTCGATGCAAACCAGATTGGCATGCGGCTGAAGTTGTAGATCCCAGAGGTACCGACTACTACTTGTCGACTAGGGCATTGGGAGAGATGTTCCGAAAGGTTACCCTTGCAACCCCAGAGGAAATTGCAGCCCCGCTGGAGAACAATGAACAATATTTCCAGCATGCACCACCGGACAACGATAATAGTAATGCAAACTCGAAATCTCAAACAAAGGCAGAGATGGCCCTCTTGGACCCTATTTCGCGTGTTCTAAGGGACAAAATAGAAGGATATCTTTTCCCTCATGTTGACCCTGGCAGCTCAAAAGACCCAGAGATGAAGAATCTCTTCTCAAAATACCGGGATGAGCTCAGGTATATCTGTGCTACCCATACTCTCAGCAACACTCCCGGTGTGGCGTTGCTGGAAGCTGAAGTAGTGATGGGCACCACCCTTGCTAAGTGTTCGCAGAACAGATGGAGAAAAGATCGAATGTGGCGGATGAAGACGCATGCTAGCACACTGGTCAAGGAGGTCAACAAGATCTTGTCAACTTGTCCTGATAGAGAGCTGGATACCCGAGATCAGGCTCTTTATACTCTGGAGCGTGCATGGTATGCATGGGACCTCAGTTTGAAGAGGGTGGCGTTGGGAGAGGCGCGTGAACGCTTTGGTGGACATAGTTTTGGACTGATTGCATTGGATTCCATCTTGAAAGCGTTGGAAACATTGGGAAAGTTGGACCAACAACAACAGTCACAGCAAGGTGTGACTCCAAACGGCAATATGTATGGTCTCAGCCAGAAGGAACGGAAAAAGGCGATCTCAAACGGCAATGCAAATGGTCTTAAGCAGAAGGAACAGAGGAAGGCAATACCAAACGGTAATGCAAATGATTTCAAGCAGAGGGAACAGAGGAAAGCGACCCCAAACGGCATTTCGAATGGTCTGAAACAGAAAAAACAGAAGAAGTGAAGTAGTTCAGAAGGTGTTCAATGCGGAGAAGGTTATGAAATGCGATTGATTTATGCCATTTGTACTAATAAAAATACCTCTCTAAGTCTGACAACGCTCACTATCCCAAATGACAAAAATCAAGGCTCCAGAACGTCAGTAACGTTCTGAGAAGTCTTGTCAAAGAAAGGACCTACGAGTTCAGATACCAAACGTTGTAAATTGGGTTCTTCTCTCGGTTTGGTCTCAGGCGGTCGAAGGTTGAGGTATTCTGACATGAAAACTCGAAGAATGAGGTTCCATCTGCGCATCGTGGGTACATCAAGCGCGTCTGCATTATCCTACGGGGAAATGTGTAAAGTCGAAGCCGGATGCAGAGCAAGACTCACCTCCAGCCTGTGCCAAACTCTGGGGAAAGGCTCTGTGATGAGATGTAGCACGGGCACTCCCTTTTGAAGGAAAGGAGCATGGTCGTCGCCAATATAACCAAACGTGGTCTGGTGCCCTTGTCTTTTGACAAAGAAACTATTCCATTTCTGAATTTCAGGTCGATCGACGTCTGCTTTCCCGTCCTCGTCGTATGTGAAAGCTCCGCTGTTTCCAAGACGCGTTTCCGCGGATAATATGGCATCAAAAAGCCAGGCGGTGTCGGGGAAGAATGATCGGATACGGGGTTCAGGTGTACCGAGAAGGTCAAGAAGAATGAGATGTTCTATTGAACCGAGTTCAGTTGTGTGAGGACCTAATAAACGTCGTTTTGAGTGGGGTGGCGTATATGTGGTGTGCCATTTTTCAGCTAGATGCCTTTGGAACGTCAGAAAGTATCCTGAACGAAACAAATGAAAACTTACCTAGCACCATAAATCGAATCTGTGTCCGTCCAATCAAAAAAAGCCTCCTCCCCGTCGAAGAACACGAGCTGTAGTGTTGTATCCGCCACATCCTCGTCGTCTTCCTCTCCGTCTTCCAGTCTCTTACTTCTTTCCTCCAATAAGGGGTTCAAGACTTCTGCGAGGTCTAACATCATTGCACATGGTGCTGCAGAGTCGGTTGCACCGACGAACTAGAAGACATCAAGAATTTCTCCGTTGATTCTCGTCATCAACCGCTACAATGATAGGTTTACTTACTTGATTCATGGGGGAGTTCGCAAAATACTTCGAGTCAAAATGAGCAGAAAGAATGACCCTCTTCGTAGCCTTTGGGTCTTTCGTTGCAATCACATTGGTGAAGCGCTTCCGACCAATTGGTGTATTGTCTGTAAATTCATCCTCTTCTATGTGCCAGTTTAATGCTTTGAGAGTGGATGTGATGTAATTTCGTACTAAAGTGTTATTCTCCGTGTCCGCTATAGCTCGGTGTTACCCTTCCTTTGTTACAGAGCGGGAGTAAAGGAGCACATACGAGCACGGGGAATTAATATTCTCGAGAGGTGTGAAGAGGGATTGGAAGGGTCGATGTTCTTCACCGGATCGGGGGTGTGAACTAGAGTATAAATTTGAGATGAGGAAAGTTCGGTCAAGTCTCTTGGGCCTAGAGACGCCTGCCATGCTGGGATCGGGGAGACGAGAAGGAGAGATAAGAGAGTTAAAGGAAGTCTATGGGCAAGTCCGAACATGATTGAGAGCCCTGGACGTGGTGGCGGTCAACACCTGGCGACACGACACGTCGTTCGAGGTGAAATTCAGAAGCGGAACCGTACGGTCCTGAGATTCCAAGCTCAGGCCACGATGGCCATTTTCGGTCTATGGGTAAAGAACTCCGTTTCAATCCCTAAACTCTCAATCTCTGATTTGATCCCAACTTCCAGGTTATCAACAAAGCAGGAGGTCTTGTTTACCAGCGTAATTTCGCAGGTTTGCATCCTTGAACGATCCTCCAACTCTGGTTATTCATTTTCTTCGTGAAGACGGCCTCGCTCAACTTACTTCAAACGAATATCTCGTTCTTGCCGGTACTCTTCATGGTATACATGCTATTACCAGTCGATTGTCGCCTACACCAGGTGCAAGTTCTGGTGCTCAAGTGATTGAAGGGGAAACGTTCAAGATGAATATTCTTCTTACTTTGACGGGTACCCTTTCATCTATCTATCAGACTGTTCATGTTGACTGGGGGATTATTTAGGCACGAAGTTTGTATTACTTTCATCGCTAGCTGAACCATCTGCAGACGTAACGTTACAGAAGGTGTACGATGCCTATGCAGATGCGGTGATGAAGAATCCTTTTCATACCCCCGAGATGCCTATCCGAATTGAAGGATTTGACAACAGGATCGCGGTCTTAATTGGCACCGGGCACTCGGGATAGAGGTGAGTCGGTCGCTCTGGGTGGTTTATATGCCGGGCTCTGACGGTCGCGATACGATAGAGCTATCATCAACAACGGCCCCAAGGAGGAGGAAGGCGCTGTTCAAAACGGGGGCAGAGGCGTAACATTTTGTAGACCGAGGGGATCGCTGAAGCATGTGCCTCGGTTCTCCAAGGTTAATATCGACCGGGGGAATGTACCATAGCAGTATTAACGCAATATATTGCCCATATGTAATCTGTAAATGAACGTCGGGAAAGAGCTACTTATCAGCATCCTCTACTGGGTCAACAAACATCTTCAACGCATCATTAAACCTCTCGTCATACGACACCTCGTTGTCTGGTTTGACAATGTCCCATCCTTTCGCATCGGCTCTCCATCTCTTCTCCTTCTTCATTCTCTCCGCCCTGAGTTCGACCTCAGTTTTCGGTGGACTTTCCATCTCTTCCTTAGTAGGCTCCCTCAAACCTCGAGCTAGTGCCCTAGCGGTCTCTAACTTGGCTGGTAAGGCTTCATAATACTTCTTCCTCTCCTTTTCTATCTCTTCATGCATGGTTGACAAGGAGCTACGGTAGAACACCTCGGCTTCTTTACCCAAGTCTAAATCGCCTCTAGACGCTGGTGTGGGATCGGAAGTAACATCATCGAAAAGAGATTTTGTTTCCGGTGGAGGAGGTTCAAAAGGGCGTACAAAATTCATGACCAGACGATAGCCCGCTTCACACCCGGATTTGACTTTACGACGTTCGTTGAAAAAGTCCCAGAGCATACGCGGGACTTGTGAAAATCCGAGGTAGTTTGTGAATGGGACGAAGAGGATAGGTGGGAGGGGAGGAATGGATGTTGGAGGGGTGTTCAGGGTCTCGTTAAGTTTTAGATTGGATTTGGAAGTTAAAGAAGGGGCCTGCTTTTGAGCTTGTGGTGGTAGACGATATTGTAATGCTGAGATGGGCGGAGAGCCGGCCAGTGAAGGTGACGGTGTTGTAGAGATAGCAGTATGTTCGTCTGCGTCGACGCTTCCAAGGTCTTTAGGTTCGTCAACAGGCTCGTCAAATCTACCATCCATCTCCAACTCTTGCGCGAGAGCTTCCTCGTGGTCAATGTTCTCTAGTCCTTCGGCCCAGCCCCTTTTTAAGCCTGCCATGAATTCCTTCCAAGTTGGCCTCCCGACGATTACGATCCCACCCTCTAGTCTTTGCTGCCTAAGTTGGGCAAGTGAACGAAACGGATAATTGGGCGGAAAAACATCTTGAGAAGGCGGAGAGTCGAGTCCGACGTCTATACGACGCGACTTGCGGATTTCTTCAGCAATGCGATCCGTTAGGTCACCGTGTCTTCTGCCGGTGATCATTTCGTAGTCTATCGCAGCAGCGACGAAGATAGGCTAGATTCGGGTCGAATTTGAGTATTGAATCCATAAAAAAGAGGAGCTCAGCCCCGACCTTGACGTACTTCCGGAAGTACCTCATACATTGATCCCAATCCTCGTCTCCTGGCCAACGTGCAGCGTAAACCGTGACCTTTCGCGGCCAAGAGAGATGATCATCCGTCGCCTCTGACAAATGCTTAACTTTCTCCACATACTCTTGCCTGATTTGTTTACACTGTCGCCTGTCGTAGATGTAATAGCCTGTGATGGTGGACGTGACGGAAAGAAATATGAGCCAATTGCGAGACGGTAGCTTAGGACGTTTGTCAAGCCACGAGGGAGGGATTCCTGTGTACTTTAGGACTGTTCGTATACCGGACTGTTTTGGTGCTGGCGGAGGGCTTAACGGTTTGGAAGAGGACCCTTCAGCATTTTGAGTGCTCATGAGCGCGACCGGAAGAGCAGTCGAAAGAAAATGTTCGGAACCACGTGGTGCTCTTCCCTCTCCGGAAAATTCCTCCGGTAGCCGGCTGCCATTTCCGAGTCTGGGAACTGATGTCGCTCACCACCACGATGACTGAAACCTCAACAGTAGCAAAATTTCCCCAATTAACGTCGAAAGCTCTTCTTGAAGTCCAGATATCGGTTTCCAAGGCTGTACTATCTCTCAAAGTTCACTGCTCTTACTATGCTCCCGAATACCTCCAGACCTTATATCGATCCAGGAATCAGATTCTACGATCTCTTCGAGATGATTACCCACTCTTAGGCATCTTCTTCCTTCTCATTGCTTCTCTTGCTATCTACTTTGCCATTCTCTGGGCAAAGAAGACCAAAACATCAACGCCTAAGAATCGCGAGCCCAGGCTCTCAGCTCTGGCCGGATTCATCGTTCCCGTTTACTCATCAAGATTCGACTCTCGATTCATCTCCTTCGCTCCTAACGGATGGGATATGGACTTGGCATCATTCTTAGAGGAAGTATACTCTGGAACTATCGCATTTCGGAATCCTATGCTCCTTCAGGAACTTTTTCGCGATCAGCTCAAGAGCCGGCGACGTAGCAGTGGAGGGATATTCCCGTACTCAGGGATGCAATGGAAGAAGCGTGTTCTGAAATGGGTATACCATTCGTACGTGACTAGAGAAACATCCTTCCGTGAATTTTATCCTGCATTCTTTCCACCCCTATTTGTTTAACTTTGACCATAGCTATGCGGTTAGTGCAAGAGAACGAGCGACAGACGTTGTTTCTGGATTTCTCTCCACAACAAGATATCGAAGCTATTATCTTGAAGTTCCTGGGTCTTTTGTGTGCAGGAGATGCGGAAATTGTTTTTACTGCTTGCAATCCCTCCGTTCGGTTCATGTCTGAAAGCTTCCTCTTCTCGGCGGTCCCATATGTCACTGCAAATCGCACCGCTACTCCTCTATTTTGCTCGCTTGACCACGTTATATCTTACATCAACCGCGTCTCGGAGGTGAAGATTCTCTCTGTCACAAACGTCTCGGACAAGCATGCTGCGGAGCTTTATGAGGCAGAGAATGATCTTGTCGAAACAACTATAACTAGGAATAGATTCCTTGAGCAACATGGGGAGAGATCGTGGCGGGAGAACAGGTTAAAGATGGTATGGGAAGCTGGGCTGCATGCAAGCGGGGTATTGAATAGATGGGTCGTCGTGGTGAAAAAGTGAAGCGTTCAGGTAAACTCTGGGTTTTCAGATTTCTTTCAATAGCACTGTATTACATTATTAGAGCACAGTAGCATTCTCGTTTGCTGGACAGAGTTCAAGTCCACGTATACCTACGGCAATCAAACGAGGGATAAGAAAGGCAATTGGTTGTAATACCACGATGGCCTTGGACATGTACAGCGACCCCTCCAAAAACCCTCGGTTTCACCCACCATTCGCCCACGTTCTTTGGTAAAAATCATGCACCAGACGAGAATGAGATTCAGAATCTCATTTCTTTCCCACACGAACCCCACCAAAACTGGATGCACTCAATGATCGAATAGCTCGCCTCAAGGAAATTTTGTTCCCCAACCTCAAAGCGGAACGAGTTCCCCTTCAAAATTACGTCGACGAACGCCATGCTCTTTTGGCACTCTTCAGAGATTTTCCAGAAGATGGTGTGAGGGACATATTCGTCCAATGTTTGGAAACCTTCGTATACCGATGCTTGGATCCATATCCAATCCGCAATACGAAACATGCGCACTGTTCACAGCCATATTATGTAGGTCCTAGCCCCAAATTACTCTAGAAACGCCGGCGCCCTGTTTATGGCGCTCTACCCATCTATACGTTTCCGCTTCAGACAGATATACCCGAGGAATGCTGTTACGATCGATACAGCAGGAAGGTCTCCAGGAGATCTGCTGAAGGAGCAGTTGACTGGTGTAGGACAGATCGTAAGATCTGGTATTGTTCTAATAACAGTTTTGCTCTTGGTCCTATCGGGCTACCACCAAACGGAAGTCCTTAAGGCTTAAGGCTTGGTAGACTTCCATCGATATGTTGATCTACGTCGCTGGAGGGAGCTTCACGTTTAGGGCACGATTCCAACAAACTGTTTGCTTCTCTGAGGAAGTCCATTTTCCTAGATTGGAATCTTTGGGGATGAAGTTATCATCCCGGACAGACACTCTTGAGTCCCTTTTCCACCCGCCATCGGAATCACTTCACAAGCTACACCTCATACATGTGCGTCAGCGTCTTCGAGACCTCCCAATTAGGTTCAGCAAGATCACTGAAATACGTTGAACACTTGACAGGGTTACGGAACGAAAGTTGATAGATCCACTAGCACCTGGTGAAAACCGTCTTAGTCCTTGGACATTTGGTGGGCCATATTGATCGTGAGGTGGGGGTTCGGGACTTTGGTCCTTACAGCCAGGATGGTTACCGATTCGTTAATGAATTTCAGCTTTGATTTATAGTCCAAGGCCAGCAACATATGACTGTTTTCTCATGTCAATGAAATTGAAACGACCAGTACCTCATCGAATCTCAGTATATACAAATACCCTGTAGGAGGACCTAGTTCATCGACACTCATGAGCCCAGAGAGAAAAACCACTAGCTGGGGTTAAATCCCCGGCAAAGACTAGCGAGTACGGGAAGACGACGGTTGTCGTCCGACTTGAACGAAGGCTCCATCGATTCACCTACAAAAAAGAAAAACCACGTGGTGTCTTCCCACACCGGAAATTTCGTCAATTTTTGCCAGTTCTCCTACGAGCACGCCCAACTAGGAACGGATTCTGTGGGAGACACGGAGGTCGTGCCGGGGGCAAATGAGGCTGTTATGAGAAGCTGAGCTGTATGGAAGCAGGTGATAAAAGATAGGCCGTTTTCGTGAAGAGCTCGAGGTGAGGCAACAAAGTTCCCTCAGGAACGACTGGTTTTCAGACTCAGAGATCTTTTGGTTCATAGTAATACAGGAGTGATAATCACGGCTGAAGGCAAGTCAGTACCATAGTAAGCAGCAAGTAAGCGAGCGTTCAAGCAAGAAGCAGAGCCTTGTAGTGTTTGATCAGCTTCGAAGCATCCGTAGCCGCCTATTCAACATAAAAAGTTAGCGCATACGTAAGAAGGAGACGAAAGGGGATACCTTCTCGCTTTTACGACTTTCTTCAAGTTGTTCATGCGCTTTGCACAATACTTCTTTGAGGGCCTTTTCCCTCCGGGCAGGGTTCTCGCTGACTGGCGAAAGGTTCAGGTTTATGTGCACAGGTATCAGGTATCAAACGAGGATGACAAACGCAAATTTTCAGCAGATGCGATGAGTGCAGCCCGCTTTGGGAATACATCATCCATGGGGCGGTCGTATGATTCCAAGAGCTTGTTGATCACCGCCTACGTGAATAGGCGAGTGTCAGCAGGCGCATTTGAGAAATTAATAGGAAGGCCGACATCTTGTTCAAGCCAGAGAGGAATGACTTCAGCGACATATTGTTCGTAAGTCCATTGTTGATTCTTCAGCTCGAGAAGGGTTGCCTCGAGATTGTTGCTACGCACACGATCTAATCAGCAGCAAAAGCCAATAGAGATGCAGACGCATACAAGTGTTGGAGCGCATCTCGAACGACCTCTTGAGCTAGTTTGCGTCCTGAGGTGTAGATCGCCTTTTTCTGACTTTCGAAAGCGGTGGTGGCCATGGTAGATTTCTTGGTTCGACGTTCTGAGTTTCGAATTCCCCATTACGCGCGATCACTCGTGCAACAAGAGATTGAGAGATACATACTACGAAACTCCTCGAGGAATTGGTTCATGTCGGATACGCTGTTCGTCGGAAACCAATGGACGGATTAGACGAAGGTGAACAAGATATATGCGTATAGTTACTCACATATCGTCTATATCTTCCTCTTGAACTTGAGCCTCTTCAGTCTCCGCTCCGAGGAAGACGTCTTCATCCTCAGTCTTGAACGAGACGGGTGCTGCCGTTCTTGGGGGCCTTGACCTATGTGTTTCCTGTGCGGCAACTTTGGGAAAAGTTTGTAAGAGCCCTAGCACTTTCGGTCTCATTAACGGTCCTGAGCATACCTGGGGCTTTTGGCATTCTTCAAGAGTTTTGGGAGGTAAATGGTCAACCGACTCAACGTCGGTGAGAGTGGGAGTCACAATGGTCGATGGCAAGTTGACGCGACACGTCTGGACGCGCTTCGGGCCAAATAACTCACAACTATAAACTATATGCTCATCTCCGAAATTCCCGAGGTGACGCTCACAATCTTGTCATCGAATTTCCAACGTCTACGCTTATGGATTGGTACGTCCTCCGGCTTTATGCTTCCAGGCTGAAATTCAACCGCATATTTGTGACAGCCTGGAGCTCAATATACACCAGAGAATCTTAAATGACATCGCCGCTAATGTCGGTGAAACCGTAGAAGATATTCAGTATGCCAATTCAGCCATCGCCTCCAAGGTGCAGACTCGGGAATCAATGAAGGAGGAGATGAGAGATGCAGCTAGTAGTAAAACTACAGTCGAGGAGGAGGAGGAGGAATCCCAGAAGGTCTTCATGGTGCGTAGACCACTCCCGTTTCCATTCAGCGTTGAAAATTTACCCATATTCTAGTCAGCATCTAGGGCACATTGCAATATTGCCTTCGGAGAACTCGTTTCCAACTTCCCTGAATCCCATGTTACTGCGTCCATTGATACCCTCATGCCAGTTCTCATTGACATTCTTCGAGACGTCCCTAACGTCGACTTTGACAAAAGTCTCTCTTGGGAAGGTAAGGAGCCAGTTGCTCATTATGATTGATCAATCTCTGATATCACTCTCGACAGACTGGGCACTTCCTGACCAGTTGGTCTATTCCACGATCTCGGCACTTCTCAGGATCTCCCGGACGCATACACAACACAGCGCGGCGACTACAGATGCTATTGTGGCATTCATTCATGGCGTTGTAGAAAAGATCAAGGCAGATGACGGCGAGTTCCACTTCTGTTGTTGATCCTCAAACTTTTGACCGATTTTACAGCACTCGACACACTCACACAGCTTATTCCCGCCCTACACGGTCTTTATCGAGCAATCAGCTCCACATACTTCTGTTGGACACTTGATCAATGGGAAATGCTCTTTACCCCCCTCAATGCTATATGCGAACCTGACGTCGTGGATCGATTGAACTGCCTTCTAGTCGACATTATACAAGCCGAAGATGAAGATGTAGAGACAATCCAGTTCGCCCAGACGTTCATGACTCGCTACATATCTTGCGGACGCCCTCTTAGTGGATACTTTATTGTATGCTGCGTCATCGAAACTTCATGGACGATCTTAGCGCAGGTGCTTGCTCCCCCTGCCCCCAATATCATTGGAAGGAATTCGGAAGCCGCAGCCGCCAATAAAGCTTGGAACTCGCTGATGCGTAAAGCTGCTGTTGAAACCGAAATTCCGAAGGAGAGTGTAGTCAAAGCTTTGAAGAAAACGATCGATTACAGCATGCAATGTTTCAATGATTTGTTGGTGCAGATTGAGGAGATGGAAACTGAGCCGCCGGTCGATACGTACGCTTGGGAAACAATGTCCGAGAGTTTGGTATGTGCTTGTGTATTTTTGTCCTTTACACTCACACTGAACTATCTTAGAAACTGGCATCTATCTGTTCGGTTGTCCTCAAGGAAATTAACGACAAGTTGTACTCTCGAATGCTGTTGCTTCTCAGTGATAAAGCACCCATTTGCGACCATCTAGTCCAGGAAGCCGCTTTGAAGGCCTCGACCATTCTTGTGCGGAAGTGAGTTGCCAAAGCCTTTCTTCGCAAACCGCTTATTTACTCCGCGGCAGCTTCCCAGATATCGCACCTCAAATGACCACTCACTTACGACGTTTTGTTACCTCGCCTGTACCTATCTTTGAGTTTGAGTTTGCATCAGAATCTCGGGCTCCGCCTCCACTTGCTGCGGCCGCAAAATGTTTGGCTCTATCCATCAAGGTAAGGCGACCTCATAGTCTAGCATTCATGTCCGGCGACTGATTGTACAAAAAAAGACGGCTCCCGGAGACGATCTTATCATGTCGAACATGTACTCTCTTCTCAACTACATTGCTGCCACAAGCAAGGAAATTTCTGATTCGAATGCGTCGCACATCATGAACAATCCCCTTCGGAGTTCTGTCGATAGGTCATCTATACCATCGGCAGAATCTGGTCTAGGTGGTCTAACTGAGGATGAAAGAAGACTTGTCGGGATTACCACCATTTCGGTTGTCACGAAGCTGGCGCTCGAATTCGATTCTGTGGAGGTTAGTGAGCCGCTTTTACTTTCTTTGATTTGATGTTCAAGTTGAGCAGGTTACGCGGCTAACTATATCCATGTTGCTGCAACGACTGCGCTCAGCAGAACCGACGGTTGAAGCTGCTATTGCATACAACCTCGTGGATCTTGCTGTTTCTGCACCAGACGCCGCTTTTGTGGATATTATAAGGGTATTCTCTACCATCAACCGGTCGGCTAATCCAGAGGACCCAAGGTTCTCCAACAATATGGTTAGTAGAAATTTTTGGTTCGTGTTTACAAAATTTTTCTCAGATATTTCTATTTGAAGGTTCTGGCCGCGCAAACAAGATTAGCTCAAGAACTCTATCGACGACCCAAGCTGTATGAGTTGTACCTTGTGGAGCTTCTTACTCTTTTCGCTGATAAAGGAGTGGCGATTCAAAATGCGAAAATCGCTGATCCTCACGCAAAGGTACCTTACAGACTCTCCCCCGAAAATCATTTTTGAGCCTTTATTTCTTTCCCCCATCCGTTTTAGATCGACAACATGACCGAACAGCTTGCCGGGCTGCTTCTACCCGTTGATGCATTACTTTCCCACAAAGACTTCAATCCCCAGGTCGACACCCGGGCAACACTGGTTTCGCTCTTTCGCAGTATGTGGTTCCTCTGCACTCTGTTTCACTTTACAGTGGATGAAAAGGAAGCCAATGCGATGGAGTGGCTAAGGCCTGCGTTGGCACGTATCGCTGTGAAGACTCCTGCGACGGTTTCGGAAGCATCGCACGAGTCAGTTACGAGCGACGTAGAATATAACGCTGTGATCAAGCAGGATTATGCAGATACGGCAAGTGTACCCTTTGTAACCTCGGACTAGACAAAATTGCTCAAAATACTGTTGCAGGTCATTCAAAAGCACCGTAGTGCACTGACGAAATACATTTCGCTCCGAAGTAGCGATATTCGATATCTGCCCACAGGGCAGGTAATATTCCTGTTGACTATGCATGATATGGAGTGCATGCGATCGGCTGCAGGCCTACCCTCGTCTTTGGTTGGATATTTCGTGAACGATGCTTTGAACCGTCGGCATGGTCTTGGTCCGTGTATGGAGTCTATTGCTGAGAAGGTGATTTGGCATCATCTTTGATTTTGATGTCAAGACTGATTACCGGATTTAGGTCATCCGCGACTGCATCTCTGCCTTGAACACGCAAGCATCTCAACAAGCTCTTCCTGATATTCTTTCCTCTGAACTCCAAAAGCTACTTGTTTTGAGTACTCATCGTATAGCAAAAGCTCGGGATGTCGCACACAAGTTCCTCAATCGACTATTATCTTCTTTCCCGTCCTTGATGTGCGATCCTCCTTTGGTCTTCGCCATCCTGGAAACTTTGACACTTCTTCGTCGTGCTTGCGAGAATGAATTTGTCGATGAGGTACAGTTTTTTGCTCCTGCTTTACCGAGTTAATTTCCATCGCAGTTCAACCCTGTATACGAATACGAGTCCGACAGAATGGACAATATAGCCTTGCAGCTTACCGATAGCTACGAGGTCCGCAACGAGATATTGGCTCAGCTACAGAGAAATGCCAATACCTGGTTCGAGCTAGCTCTTAGTAGGGCGCCAGTGGAGCTCCAGTCTACTTTGCAGGTACGGACAACTATCGTGGGTCATCCATATTCTATCTTTTAATCCTCTGCAAAAGAAATACCTTGCAGTCGGACAAACTGCTACCGGACCATCGGACGCTACAGAACTAGGTGCTTCTATTGCAGAAAGCTTTGCGAAGACCGTTGGGCCTGTTAGTCGTCAACTTAGTACGTGTTTTTGACATACTGCAACTTATTACGTATAAATCTGATGACAATGTACCTCGTCAGTGGCACTGTCAAATTTGTCTCCGGGGAAAACCGACAAAGCTAAAGTTCTTGCTAGTCAGATCGCCAGCAAGTCGTACTTTTCTGGGGAGGTCGCGGGTCTAAGGTTGGCTAGTCGAGCTGGTTAAGGGATTTTTTTATCTGTTGATCCGGGTTGACCTTCCTTACACTTGAGCTTCCAGCTTCAGACAGAATTGAACAGCTCCCGCCCGAACATGCACCTTCTGCGGAAATCGGTGCTCTGAAAGACAAATTCGCCCGGTCGATGAAAGAGATTAGAAGCAAGTCTAGTAGTTTGACCGTTCAAGACATGAAGAGGCTGTTGTTCCGCTGCGCTGCCACTTTGATATCAATGCCGCAGGTGCTTCTTATCCTCGCTCTTATATGTGGCATGCGCTGAAAATTTTCACGGAAGTGCGATTACGAACTTCTACACTATCTCGTTGCGCTCCCTTTTGAAGTTTCCACGCCGTCTTCGATTTCCGCTGCTATCGAGGTGTGGACTTGGGTCATTGCGGAGAAGCCTATCCTTGAAGTTGCGTTGATGGGTGAAATTGTCTCGGCTTGGTCGGACACGATTCGATTGGAAAAGGGACTGTTTTCGCCGAGTATCAAGTATGTATACTGTCTTCGCGTTACTTTCCTCGCGCTAATTTTGCTATCTCTAGCCACGAAGATCCGTTCTTCCACCCTATCAGCTACAGCCCTACCACCAAGGAAGAAATTGACCGAGATGGAAACAATGCCCGTCGTTTGATTAGTCCACATTCACTCGTGTTGCAAATGCTCTTTAGTCGGCTGCAAGCTGCGAGGTATAGGCGTCCTGGTGTGATGTTTTTGATCCAGCATCTAGTGCTACGGTCAGCGAGGGCGCATAAATCCTTGAGGTTTGGACTCTCCGTTGCTCCAGGTCTCCGATTGTACTGACAGCGACGGATTTGCAGTACCCATGCTCTAGCGCGTGAAGCCCGCTTTTCCTTCCTCGCATTTGGGTTTGAGACGCTGAGGAGCTCTCATCTCGACTCTGTCTGCGAGAGCTTTTTGCGGGAAAGTTTATATGGTGCGGCCTATTCGTGGTTTTCTGTCCGTCCTCAGTACGTGGAGTAAATTTCTACTCGCACGTGCATCACGTTCTCATCTTCATCTTTTTCAGATGGTCGTATGGAGCGAACCGCATACAGCTTGATGCGGACGTTCGAGTACTTTCGGAATTCTTGTCATACCTTCAAACAGATGTCATCCGATCCACGTTGGCTATCACTAGTTTGGCGCCCGTGCAGTTGGCTTCGCGTGCCGGTTGTAAGTCAACGAAACCCATCCAGAGCTATTGAGTGTTCTATTGACTTGGAATGCGAAGATTACGCAGGTCGTCTGAAGGAAATCAATAATCCTCTTCGGCTATTAGTCGAGAACGAACTTTTCCGTCTGTCGGTTTGGGCTAACCCTACAAATGATCCAAAACGTGGGCCAGATCATGTCAGTACGGCGACCGAGGTAGATGTTCCTCACTGTCACCTCGTTGTCTCGTCTCTAATCGCGTTATAGCATTCTTGGCTAAGCGTCGTTAGGACGGTATGGCATATTGACCCAGCTATTGGGGTTCACCTTTTCGAACGATTCAAGGTGCTTGCTTTGCGAAATGAGGTGGCAAAACTAGTGAGATCTTCATGTGTCGATGTTCTGGATGTACCGGAGGCTATTGGGTTTTTGATGGGAGATAGAATGGAGCCCATCATTAACAGGGATTTGAAGGTATGATATGAGCTGAAATCCGTTGATGAGTTGGCTAAACTGATATATGATTCTTAGCTTCTGATATTGTGGGCACCTGTGCCACCCGTAGTAGCCAACACGTTCTTTGAGCCGCGGTACAAGAATGACCCGATTATTCTACAATATGCCCATCGAGTGCTAGAGCAACATCCTGTAGATCTTACTTTCTTCTACGTCCCACAAATGGTTCAAGCTCTGAGGTATGATGAACTCGGTAAGTCGTCTCCTTCATTTTATCAAGCGCGCAGAGACTCATTCCACTTTTCTTTTGCAGGATACGTGTCACGATTCATTTATGAAACGGCAAAGATTTCGCAACTATTCTGTCATCAAATCATTTGGAATATGAAAGCGAACACTCATAAAGATGATGCTGGAGTCGAGGTTAGTTGTTGTTCGACTTTGAACTCCGTGGACTCACTACAAATTCCTGGTGAATTACTTTTAGGAAGATCCACTGAAGCCCACACTGGACGGCATGGTCGACAAGATTGTGCGATCGCTGTCTGGAGACGCTCGAAGCTTCTACGATCGCGAATTTGGGTTCTTCCATGAAGTCACGTCCATATCTGGGAAGCTGAAACCGTTCATTTCCAAAACGAAACCAGAGAAAAAGGTGAGGTATTTGTCGGGGAACTTGTCGTTAAGAAATCAGATGTAACTTCTTCTATGCAGGTCAAGATAGATGAAGAGATGGCCAAGATTGTGGTTGACGTTGGAGTTTATCTTCCAAGTAATCCCGATGGGGTTGTGATAGACATTGATAAAAAGTCAGGCCGTCCATTGCAAAGTCATGCAAAGGTTTGCAGCGCACCAAAAAAATTGTTTATGTTGTCCGTGTTTAACGGTACCTGCTAGGCCCCATTTATGGCAACCTTCAAAGTCCGAAAAGAAAAAATCGTGGTTGACCACGACCCCGATTCACTTCTGGATAGCGATGGTGCTGGAGTCGAGAAGCGTGAAGAATACGAGGTCTGGCAACAAGCTATCTTCAAGGTTGGAGATGATTGCAGGCAAGACGTGCTTGCTCTGCAGATTATAGCCATGTTCAAGAATATCTTTACGAGTGTCGGGCTGACGCTTTATCTCTTTCCCTATCGAGTCATTGCTACTGCCCCTGGGGTATGTTGTCCTTTCTCTCTTCTGTTGAAAGGCCGGGGTTTTTAATAATGCTGATCCAGTGCGGAGTCATCGACGTCGTTCCGAACTCTACTTCTCGCGACGAAATGGGGAGATCAAAGGTTAACGATTTGTCGGGCTTTTTCGCGTCAAAGTATGGTGGACAGAATACGGTTGCGTTCCAACAAGCTCGCTTGAGTTTTATACAATCTATGGCTGCGTATTCTGTAGCTTCCTATATCCTTCAGATCAAGGATCGTCATAATGGGAATATCATGATAGATGGTGAGGGACATATTGTTCACATCGGTATGGACTCTTCCCTCCTTCCCATGTAATGAGACTTAGTGATGCGTCTTTTAGATTTTGGTTTCCTGTTTGACATAGATGAGTGCTCTCCAATCTGCTTCTTTTTCGTTTTGGCTTATGATGCGACGGTTGGGGTTATCTACGTCCCGGAGTGAGCGGTTTGTCATGCCGAGGTTATGCATCTAATTTGAATGTTCCAGGGCGTAAAATTCGAACCATCATCATTCAAACTAAACCGCGAAATGATCGACCTAATGGGTGGTCGATACTCGCAAGGCTACCACCTCTTCCAACTCCTGACTGTCAAAGCTTTTCTCGCCATCCGACCACACGCTGATCAAATCGTGGACATGGTGCAACTCATGTTGGACTCTAGTTTACCTTCGTTCAAGGGAGAAGGGACGATCAAGAGACTTCGAGATCGATTCGCACTGGGCTTGAATGAGCGACAGGCTGCTGATTATATGATGGGTGTGATTCGGAATGCGCAAGAGAATATTCGGAGTACGGCTTATGATGCGTTTCAGCAGGTGAGTTGGTCGTTTGTGTGGTGTTTTTGATGGTTATGGACGTGTTCGATAGATGCAAAATGGGATTCCGTACAAGGGGAGCTTGTTGCCTACGATACCGCTCACGACATAGATGTTGGTAAGTATCTGCATACGATTTGTATACTGGTTTATATACACAATGCCGTGTTTCTTTCTGTGTTGGTACAAGGACTAGGAGAGACAGTCAAGGATAATCACAAGAAACAGCCAAGAATTGAGACAAATATGTAGCAAGTTTGGCAACCAGTATACATTCTATACAGAACCTAAGAATTCTCCGACGATACGGTAAAAAATTCGTCAGATAAGAGCGCGCACGAACCCCCGACGTCGACAGGTCAATAAAGACTATAGGTGTGCGTCGCTTCGGTCCGAGAGGCGTTCAATCGGCGGCATCCTCCGAGCCAATCAGGAATGCTTCATTCTTCATCATACGTGACCCGGTGACCACCGACATCATATATACTCTCGAGCTACCCCATCTCTCGATAAATGGTCACCGCTGGGACTCACATCGGGCCAGGCTTACTAACCTGTTCTCTAATATAGAGGGAATTGGGAACGTAATGACGCTGGTGAACTTGCCCCAAAAATTTCAAAAATTTCACTTTGTTGCCCTTTCGCGACTTCCACGACTTTCCACCCATGCCGTCGAGCTACCGAACTTTGTCAATATCGATAATGAAACTTTGACTTTGCATCTCGCTCAAAATAATAGTTACGCAATATTTCAATACTCACTCGCTCTATCCCTCATTCCAGTCACTGTACCGCCTTCTAGGCGAACCAGCAACTATATCACCTCAAGGGGGTATCTGTTAATTCTTTGAGCAGATCCTGTCTTTTGGCTCCAAATTCCTTTTGTTATGCCTCGCCCTTGTCCTTTTACTTGTTTCCTCTTCTCTGGATGACAGATATCGCCACAACAGAATAAAAAGCACTGTATAGGCGGTGTTTCACGATCGCAGGCGTTGCAGTGGTGGTTCTTTATCACAATGACCAGATAATGCTGTGCACACTATGGGACCACTTGTATCCTTTTTTGTTTGTTTGTTTCGAACACCCTCTGCCTGCATGTCTCTGCACGACTGAACCTGATCCATGGAAACCGAGGGCTCGGTCAGGTACCACTTCAGCCGAATCTATCCTTGTTTGCTCTTTTGTGCTTAGGGAACAGTACGGGGGACACAGGGGACCACGGGTTGGCGGGGTGGGGGTCGGGGGTCAAGCACAATTTTTACGGTAGATAGGAAGTGGGCGGGGGACGGGGGCACTGAAAAACCCGCGGATACCCCCGTACTGTTCCCGTTATGTGTTATCTTCTACTTGGGTGCCAGCGGCAATGAAGCTTGCAGCCTCGCACTTTAGGACCTTGCACGATCCTAGAGTCCGGTTCCTGGTCAACACGCAGATTCAAGCTCCCACGGTGCTCCTCATCGAATGCGCTCCATTACTTGGCGATCAATTTTTCTTTGACCCTTGCATAGCCTTAAAGTATGGAAAGCCAACTTCTCTTGTCCGAAATGGCCGGCTCGCCCTTCACAGATTGATCAATCATCGCACAGCCGGGCTATGTTAAATCTAACAGAAGACGACTTTCGAATCTTTTTTAGTTGAGACATCTTCTGCCACATATCCAGGGAGGCGTATATATAAACCATAACGTTTTGCCCTCTCAACCTTCATCTTTTTTTTTGTTCGTCATGATTCGCGGACTTTTCACTTTTGCACTTGCGTCTCTTCCCGTCACTGTTCTTGCAGCTAATTACGACGTTAACGTTGGTTTCAATAACCAGCTAGTTTACAACCCAGAGTACGTCAACGCACAAGCAGGAGACACTGTTACTTTCATTTTGTATGTTTCTTTTCCCTATTCACTTCCGTTTCGACAATTTTCTCATTCTCGGACTTGACAGCAACTCGAAAAACCACACCTCAACACAGTAAGTCTTTTGTCGACTTCCCGATGGTAGTATTAATTATTCCACGTTTTAAAGGTCCACTTTTGACCAGGTCCGCGCCACATGTGTCTCCTGCCTATCTTCCCGCACTCATTAATGCCCCCCCCCCCCCTCTAGCCATGTACGCTTGCGCCAGACGGCTTTAACACTGGCTTGTGAGTTTCTTCTGTCCTACAATCCTTCGAGCCGTTTGGGCTGACAATTTTTAACTAGCCGACCCGTTTCTCCCAACGCGACGGCGGATCTCTTCCCCCGTAACATTTACACCGTCAGCCACACTGATCCAGTATGGTTCTACTGCCAGCAAACGATGCCGGCCCCTCACTGCCCACAGGGTAAAATACTACATTTGAATTAAAGTACCTCGTACTAACGCGGAATATGCAGGAATGGTCTTCGCAATCAACCCCCCACCTGAAGGCGACCCCCACTCCTTCTCAGCATTCAAAGCTCTAGCCGAGAGAAGCAACACCACTGGAACAATTTCCGCAAGTTCTGCCACTGATACATTCGTCACTCCCCCTCCTCAGACGTGGCACACCGCCACCGCGACCATCACGCATGGAACGACTGTTTGGACTTCTACTTACACTAGTTATGAGGGGTCTTCGCGTAAGTGATACCGCATCCCTTCCGTTGTTTTTATTCCCAGGGAACTGACCTGTGATTTACCCCATGCAGAACCAACATACGCACCTCAGCCGGTCAACCACAAGATCGTAGTCGGAGCTGGAGGAAACCTCGTCTTTGACCCTGCAAATATCACCGCTGCTTTAGGCGATACCGTCACATTCGAGTTCCACCCGAAAGCTCATGGTGTCACCCAGTCTTCTTTCTCGTAAGTCCCTGCCTCCGACTCGGGGGGGGAAGTTGCGCGAAGAACTTAAGATTTTACTAACGACGTCACTCACACAATACTAAAGAAACCCTTGCTCGCCATTGACAAATGGATTCGCTTCCGGATTGAAACCCGTTGCTGACGAAAACGCCGACAAGCCCGTCTTCCAGATCACAGTCAACGACGTGAGTAGTAATTTTCAGTCTTCAACCTAACTAGTACCGTGTGAAAACTGACCGGAACTATCCGATTCCCCCCCCACTAGACCGCTCCCATCTGGGGTTACTGCCCTCAAACCAACCCCATGTCTCATTGCGGTGCAGGTAAAACTAAAAGAAAAAACTTGTCCCAGTTCTTTTCTTCTTATTTGGCAACTCTTCTCTAGGAATGGTTTTCTCAATTAACGCAGTCGAAAGTGGTCCCAACAACTTTGCCAACTTCCAAGCGCTCGCCAAGCGTACCGCAACTACCACCGGAAGTTCGCAGGGTGGTGGAGATAGTTCTAACAACGGTAGTTCTCAAGGCGGTAATGGGAACAACGCAGCCGTCTCGGGTGTTCGAGTTGCCGGGTCTTCGATGACTTTGATCGCGTTGGCTTTCGGTGCCTTTGCCTTCTTTATATGAGGCTGGGGGTGTGTTGCACGGGAGGGACCTTGGACTCGATTCTTCTACGCTCTATAGATGGACTACCTTATGTACTACAATGACCAACGGGTTCAATGTTTTGACTCATCCAGATTGGATTGATTCGGATCGTTGTAAGCGCAAGCCTGAGCATACGACAATGAATTCACCATATTGTGCCAGGGCGACGTCGACAGAAAGACATTCATCGAGAGAACTGATATCCACACAGCCTCACAGCTTTAGACGTGCTTAAACCGTCATCATCAAAACTGTTTCAAAAAGTTACCGTCGACTCCTGTAAGTGTTCGAACGAGGTTTACTGATGGACATCGGAGTTCAAGAATGAATGTCGACAACAGCTACCCAGAGTGTTGAATTCATAAGTTAGTGGCAACTAGGCTATAAATTGTCAAACACCGAGAAACCCAAATCAGGCCGATCGACTAATCGACATAAGTCTGTGAAATGTCCCTCGAGAAACTAACTGCCGGTTCTGAAAGCGACATTACAACAAGGTTTCGCCTAGGTAGAACCGCCGATGAGTTTACCAGAAGTAAGTAGAAAGCGTATCACCGACCCAGAGCCGTGCGAACCAAGGAACAACCTGCAGCTACGGTTCGCTCAACACCCTCACCGTCAGCTAATGAGGGGTTGACTTCCTGTAAAACAGACAATATGAGTGAAGACGTAAGCCCTGGAAAAAATGTCGATTGCCATACGACTATATCCATGGCTGCGAGCAAACCAGTTTCCCAGATAGTCTCGCATATATAATGTCCTTCTCTAAAGCTGAGTCCTCCACGAACCTGGGAGCTTTGTCAAATTTGAGGTGGGAAAGAGTAAGACAAAGTACATACCGGCGTTCCAGTCGAAGGAGCAACATTCGGGTCCAACGCATCGATGTCAAAACTCAAATGAATAGGTAAATCCCGATTGGGGTTAACATGGCCCAACGCCATCTCTACGACCTTCCCAATCCCATACTTGTCAATTTCATGCATACTGAAAGCTTTGATCCCGTTCTCTCGTAGTATACGCTTCTCACCGACGTCAACGTCGCGAAGACCGATGTAGACGAGACGGTTAGATTTCAAAGCTGGTGTCACCCATTCGAACTCAGGTATTTTGTCTCCGATCCCCATGAGGAATGATACAGGCATGCCGTGGATATTTCCTGATAGGTGGAGGGTGAGTGACAGTGATAGGTCCTGAAATATGAGCTTACCAGAATCTGTCGTCTCCGCGGTATTGATATCAGCATGCGCATCAACCCAAACGACGCAGGCGTCGGGGTGGGCTCTGTCAAGGCAAATAGAACGAGTTAAGTCTTCGCTGGTACTTCATACTAAAAAGCCCAAGAAGAATCTCACTCGAGAGTACCCGAGATAGTTCCCATAGCCTATTGTTTCCAAGTATGAGCCTGCGAAAATCAAAGAAGAAGAAAAATGTAGAGCACATACCAACGAATGATCTCCACCCAAAGTAAGAGCCAACTCTCCATTCCTTTCATGTCCGGCAACAACTTTTGCCACGGCTTCTGAGGCTCTCGAAACCAATCTTGGATTCTTCAACTTTCCAATCGGTGGATCATCCTTTACGGGTATGGCTTCAAACTGCTGGTTTCCATCAAATCTGACGTTCCAGCCGAGTCCTTTGAGCTGGTCGATGAGTCCTGCTTCGACGAGTTGAACCGGGCCTTTATCGACACCGAGTCTAGGCTAGAGCGGAATTGGTGGATGAATATGAATTTATTAATTTATTTTGGACTTGTTAAAAGCCAGGGAAAGTATTTACCTGGCCACCTCTACGAGAGGTTTGTGTCGAGCAAGATTAGTGTCAAGTCATCCAGAAACGATGACTGGTATACATACTTGAAGGGACATCCTACAACCTGGAAGAACGAATAATTAATTCGTGTCATTGAACAAGTACCAAGTTTCATACACCGACAACGCCTACTCACTGCTACAGACTTGTCCTTGACAAAGCGCGGTTGAACCGGCGTCCCCGAAGTCGACGTTATGGTTGCGAGGATCCTGAATGGGAAGGGCGGTGCATCAGAATTTTGTCACAAATCGTTTTTTTTTTGAAGTGATTTTCCCAGCCTTTTACTGTTTATTGCCCTAGAGAAAGGCAGAAATGACATCACGATATCCCCTTTTTTTACTTGGAATTTTGACCGTGAACTTACCGTTTTTGTCGATCAGCTTCCCTTTTCTGGAAGATGGCTGAGAGGTGCGAAAAAGTGGCAGGCATGGTGAGTTTCAAGAATAAAGCAAGGAATGGAGGGAAGAGACTCCTGAGACGAGACGAAACTCAAGTTCAGGGCATATATACGAATGGCGCAGTATACGTAGCGCAAAACCATGCAAAGAGTGAGATCCGAGAGACTGGAATTGCTGTAGAGGGTGAGGATCCGGCGAGAAAAACTAAAATATCCTTTCCGTAGCGTACATTGAGCATACATCCCCTACAGGGCGCCCATTATTCAAGAAGTTTACTGGCCTAGACTTGATTGACCCATTGAAGGGGTGAGCCCAAGAAAAGCCTTTCACTACGGGCGTAGCGTACAGACCCTTATACCACACCCCATCATCAATAAAGTGATACCGGTCTAGCATTGACCGGACACCCTTCAAAATCCGATACCTCCACTTTCCCATCGATTGCCTGACACGCCCTTCATGGTACTTCATCGATTGAAGTGAACGTCAAGTAAGGTTCATGATCGTCATGAAGAAAGCTGGCTCAGCGCACTAACTCCTAGGCATGCGCCTTTCGCATTAACGGTATCTTAGGACGAGCACATGAAAGTTCGATGTAGGAACTTCGAGCAAGCTGCGGCGGACGTCATTCACGGCAGCCGACATGAAGAACAAGCGCTTGAATCTGGCCTCGCGTAATGAAGCTTGAAACCTCCTGGTCGACCCTCCTTGCAGGGTAAAATATCACTACATTCTTGGCGATTATTGAACACAGGATTCGCCTACTAATCGATACAAAGTATAGTTGCGATCTACAACAACGTTTCACCTTTCACAAATGGTCAGTGAGATTTTCCGCCTAAAGAACGGAAGCGCCTCACCCAAAGCTGAACGAGTCAGAGAACAGCCTACTGCCACAGTCTGCTGGACGCCCTCACCGTCAGCTAACGAAGGGTTGACTTCCTGTAAAACGGGAGAACGAATAAATTCATCCAGTGACTTGCAAACAATGACGCGTGTCTTACCATTATGTCTAAAGCGGCAAGGAGTCCAGTTTCCCAGATCGCCTCACATATATAGTGACCCTCTCTAAAGCTGAGCCCTCCACGAACCTATAGGGCCATCCAAGTCAATCAACCACGTCGAACAAAGAGTAAACGCAGAGGCTCATTACTGGAGTTCCGGTCGAAGGAGCAACACTAGGATCCAAAGCGTCTACATCGAAACTCAAATGAATGGGCAAATCTCTGTTGGGATTGACATGATCCAACGCCATCTCAACAACCTTTCCAATCCCATACTTGTCAACTTCATGCATACTGAAAGCTTTGATCTTGTTCTCTCGCAGTATACGCTTCTCCCCAGAATCGACGTCACGAAGGCCGATGTAGACAATCCGATTGGCCTTCAAAGCTGGTTTCACCCACGCGAATTCGGAGAACTTTTCGCCAATTCCAATGAGGAAAGACACAGGCATGCCATGGATGTTTCCTGTGATAGAATCAAGAACGAAAGGGCGACTGAGTGGTGGGTTTCGAAGACGATTTTTTTTTCATAACGCCTCACCAGAGTCCGTTGTGTCGGCGGTGTTGATATCAGCATGCGCATCCACCCAAACAACGCAAGCGTCTGGATGAGCCCTATGATGCACGAATGAGCTCTTCCGATTTTCATTATACAAATAAACGCTCGAGAATCTCACTCAAGAGTGCCTGAGATCGTCCCCATCGCCTATCGATCCCAAAGATCAGCCTGCGAGAAACACGGAGAAAACGTGTAAAAAAACACACGCACCAACGAATGATCCCCACCCAAAGTCAAAGGAAGCTCCCCATTCTTAGCATGTCCTCCAACGACCTTCGCTACGGATTTACAAACTTTCGAAACCAATCTCGGATTCTTCAGCTTTCCAATCGGTGGGTCATCCTCGGCCGAAATCTCTTCAAACTGATGATGACCATCAAAGTTGACGTTCCAACCGAGTTCTTTGAGCTGGTCGACGAGTCCTGCTTCGACGAGATGGATTGGACCTTTATCGACTCCAAATTTAGGCTGCGAAGAGGAAATTGTATTGGGTGTGGGTAAGTATGGACTGCTTTGACAATAGTCAAGTGAACAAAATTTCACCTGACCACCCCTGCAATGAATATCCCAGATCAGTTTTTGTCCATGATCAAGTGCTCGATGCGTTATACCTGAAGGGACATCCTACGATCTAGAACGCGTATCGCGATATCAGCCCATGGCCATTGATAAGACTCTACAGCAGACAACTCACAGATACAGTCTTGTTCTTGATGAAACGCGGGGTAAACCAGTCGGACATTGTTTATAGAGGGAGGATCAAGGTAAAGAGAAACGGGGGAGAAAGACGGGGTGAAAGTGGATTAGGTGGTGACTTATATATGCGTGGTGAACCTCCGAGTCGTCCAAGATCCGAAAGCTTAAGCATCGAAGGCTGTAACACGATGACGAGGAAAAACCCGAAGTTTTGGTCTCCATATGGTCCGTACCGGACCCCACTTTCTTACTTACACCCGGTGTGCATGGAGTTTACTTATACAACAATGGAGTTCTAGTCCGATAGAGAGCTTTGCTATAGCTCAATGCTCACAATGCTCCTTGCTATGACTCATCGGAATTCAGAATATCGGAAGTTTGGTGGTACTACGAGTATAGCATCATAGGTATACATTTTATCCTCGAGAATATTCAGACAAGGGGATCTTTCTGATAACATTTCGTGTCAATCCATCGTTCGCGACTTCCCGCTGTCGCACCAGCTTGTAACGACCTAAGAAAGTACCCAAACAAACTTTGAGCACCTAATCCAACAGGGATATGAAAGTTGTAAGGACACACCGATCTTGGGCAAGACCATAGCCCATATCACCCAATACAACGCCCCAAGCGCAAGCATACCAAACCCAACGACGACATGTAACCAATAGGGTAATGACTCGTAAGGTCCTGATCCCGATGGTGGGACCAAGGGTGCAGCGACAAGGAAGAGGTTCGACAGAAGGAAAAAGACTACGACAGGCCATGACGCCTTCACTGGTGGATTCCAGTTGTATTCGGACCTATGGGAGTAGACCCACAGCAATCCAATGCATATCAAAGTGTTGAAGATGCTGAACGGGTACGAGATCAAATCTATACGAGTTCAATATGACATCATTGAAAGTAAGAACTATCCACGCACTGAGCATGAAATTGTAAGCGTCACCAGGAGGAGGCTAATAACGAATTTCAATGGGGTGTTTCAAGTACGAGAAACCAACGCACGGCGAGTATGATGACGACATTCGCAAGCCACTGAAGACCCAAACCAGCGAATGGCGAATTGAACGGTTTGTTCGATGCCCAAAACTTCGAAAACGGCAACACTCCCTCACGACCTAGTTCCTGATTGACTCTACCTAAAACGAACAAGACCGAGAGGACGCTTCCAATGGCGGAAAGTGCAATAAATACAGAGATAGCCTGGTCGGCCTTCCTTCCGAACATGATCCCAAAGAACTCAGCGGCGAGAAGTCGGTTCGATGTTAAAGCGGTTTCCTACAGATCTGTATTAGCATGAAACGTTCAAGTTGCGAGTAATGTAACTGATAGTACTTTTGGAACAGCAGCAAAGTAGGCAACGTTCAGCAGGATGTAAAGGACGGTGACAAGGGTCATAGCAAACGGCGCGGCGCGTTTAACGGTTGGAATCGGGTTATGGATTTCAGACATGGCATAGAAGACGTTCGAATAACCTGTAAAAGGCGACGGTAAATGATTGAATGCGCGAAAAACAAGATATTTCGTACCATTGAAAGAATAGAAGATGTTGTATAAAGCAAAAACGAACGCACTTGTGTCCGTTTTAGTTCCTGCAAAAGCGTTCTTGTAGTTGTTTGGAGCTCCTCCGGGAACATGCTAAATCCAGTTGAGGTATCAATCGAATTTGAAACATAGGACTACGCACGCCAGCGAGTGCAGCAAAGCCAGTGCAGATGGTGAAGAGGAGAATCACGATCTTGAAGAGTCCCAACGCGTTTGAAAGGTAGATCCCAACCTTGGGTGTAACCCCATGAATCAGAAACGCAAAGGTGATGACACCCAACCCTATTCCTCGTTGGTTCCATTGGTTCACTTCCGCATTTGCGGCATTGAGTAACAGTTCACCCGCACTAAAGTATGTATGTATCAGTACCCAAAAAGGCCTGTTAAAGAAGACGGTTAAACATACAAGACGGAATTACTCGAAGCCTGGCCTAGTAGTACCGCAGACGCGGCATAAATGCAAGTGATGAAGTATCGCGGTTTCCGATAGGAAAACTCAAGGTACTATTATACCGTTAACGTCGATAAATGATGGTCAATGTCAGACCCATCGAGAGATGCGGAGCACTCACATTTTTCTCTGCTCCAGAGCGCGGTAAGCCGGTGCCCCATTCCTAAAACCATGTAAGTACCTACACTCGGGGTCGCTTGGAAGCCAATCAAGCTCACCAGATACACTGCAAGACCTGCAGCTGAGATGATACCACCTATGATCCATAGGAACAAGGCAAGACCTATAGAGCCTGCCGAGGCTAAGATGGATGCGGGTGTGGCAAAGATACCCTGCAGGAAGGACGAATTGATAACGACTCGCTTTTAGACGGAAGTGTGCCGTACCGTTCCAATCATCCTGTTCACAATCAACATCACTGCAGAAACAACTCCCATCCTTCTATTCTGCTGAGGAACTTGATCGAAAGATTCGCCATCTCCAGTACCTCCAACTGAGACGTTCTGGTCGAATTCCTCGGTGAGCCCTTCCTCGGTGAGCCCTTCTTTCTCGTCGGGATGACCGAAAAGCGAAGAGTGGTCCATTTGAAGTTGCATAGGATGGCGACATCGAGTGACATACGACATTTAAAAAGATAAAAAAAAACAGGTCCCACAGTTTCATATGAACACCAGGCACCTTTGTCGCAAGGTTGGGATCAATGATAGATCTAGAGGATCGGTTTGTGCAAGAGGGTTGCGATGGCAGATAATGTCGGTGGTGGATGGGACAACGAGGTCTGTCTGTGAAACTCACAGCAATAGCCTGCGATCGCAACCTTAAGCTCTTGTAGGCCTGTAACCGACCCGTTCGACGATGCCTTGCAGGGCCTGAGGCTGGCGTGGCTCTACTCCATTTTTGGATCCTGGGAACTTCAAAAATAGCCTTGTAGGGAAGGTGATCAGAACTTGATGGAAGCTTTTTGATGGTCCCTCGAAACTTTCGCTGTAACACAGATTTTTCTACTTCAACTCTCATGTCACTCCATCCGGAATTTGACCTCAACAGACTTAACGAGCTCCAGGAAGATAATTTCCCGGCACCTTGACGAAAATTTTCGCTATAAACACAACATCGGCATCCCGGTGCGTCGTCAACATCAATATTGATTGCAGATTGACAAGTGTGTGAGAGCCTCAACAAACTCCCGAGGTTGATTAGGGTCTGATGCAGAATAGAATTTTTTTCAATGGCTTAGCGTATGTATGTCAGTTACCCGCGAAGTAGCACTGATGGCGGAAAGGCCCACGCGCTCACCTCCCCATCGATCAACTTCCCTATAAGGCTATTTTTGAGGTTATCCCAGAAAGGAACACTAGGCCTACCGGCGAACTAGACGCCTAACGATATACGACCCATCATAGACGACATAGCACGGAAGGGGGATCGAGTGTGTGTCGATGCCAACGGTGGTTGGAGACTCAGACTCTCTGGTGTTAAGGCAATCAATATTAGGTTGTTGTACTCCGTAGGTCCAGAGCTGGTGGAGCTACTCCACTTGACAGATCCGCACTGTGGGTTTTTCGCTTAGCTACATTACTTATAGTTGCTAGCATGACCTTAGTTACATGAGTTGTTGTTTACCTCCAAAACGACGAACTAGATTCCACTTCGTTAACATCTGGGAGCAGTTCGACCTCAGTGGATGATTCTTGCGGACGACCGGCTCATCGAACTCTCAAAGGTGTTACCCTCCAAGATTGCGTCGCCAGAACTCCTTCAGGTCTTTTTGGGAGAGAATGGGGAGATGAATGGGCACAAAAGGTTTTTGACGTAGTAAAGTCTTTTGATAATGCCATCGAAGCGTAGAAAAGTCGTTCTTTGTCACCTTATACAATATTGAAGTTCATCGGGGGTAGTTCATCCTCTTTCTTCTCGAAAGCTACGTTCCTCTTTGACCCACGAGGATAACTTTACCTCGATCGACGATGCCAACGTTACAGTCTGGTTGCAGATTTTCCGCATTGACAATTCTCCAAGACAGGGCAGACCTATCTGTATCTATGTGACTCTTCTTTTGATAGCTTGTCTCCATCGTCGATCGTGTAGTAAATCTCCAAGTCGGTTCAGAATGCATAAAGACATTTCGCACACTTACAAGATTGCCTTGAGTTTCCTTTATGATATGATGTCAAACCCGTGAGATGATTTTATACCTGGAGATCGATCAGACCAATAAAGGTTGCATAGAGATTCAATGGCGGAAAGCATTGACTGACTAGAGAAAGATTAATATAGGAATCCGAATATAACCTATGGATGTACAGTAATTCTCAATAATTTCATCTTTACCAAGGGATCCGTTTGAAAACATTCCGCGTTAAACCATCGCTCGCGACTTCCTGTTCTCGCACCAGCCTATATCGGCCTGTAAAAAAGAAGATGCCAAAACAAAAACGAATTTAGCACCGATATCAATCCCCCGAGGCGGACTCACCAATCTTGGGCAATATTATGGCCCATATCACCCAATACAACGCTCCAAACACAAGCACACCAAACCCAACGACGACATGTAACCAATAGGGTAATGACTCGTAAGGTCCTGATCCTGACGGTGGAACCAAAGGTGCAGTAACGAGGAACAGGTTGGCTAGGAGAAACAACACTACGACCGGCAATGAAGCTTTCACGGGTGGGTTCCAGTTGTATTGGGCTCTATGAAAATAGATCCACAGCAATCCGATGGATATTAAAGCGTTGAAGATGTTGAGAGGATACGAGATCAAATCTAAGAGGGGTAGGAGAGAAAGGTCAATGACATCGCTTGAAACCGATAAACAGCACGGCGCTCACTGAGGATGAAGTTATAAGCGTCGCCGGGAGGAGGCTAATGTCCACAAGCTTTAATGACGGTGAGCGAGTATGGTTAGTTAGTTAACTCACGGCGAGGATGATGACGACAGTCACGATCCATTGGAGACCCAAACCAGCCAATGGCGAGTTGAACGGTTTGTTCGATGCCCAAAACTTTGAAAATGGCAACACTCCCTCACGTCCCAACTCCTGATTAATCCTTCCTTGACTGAACAGAACTGCAAGGACGTTTCCAATGGCCGAAAGTGCAATCAAGACTGAGACAGTCCGACTGGCACTTCTTCCGAACATGATCCCAAAGAACTCAGCGGCGAGAAGTCGTTTCGAGGTTAAAACGGTTTCCTGAATAAGCAATCAACAATTAAATGATCGCTCGGCGAGAACGAGGGTGATGTTACCTTTGGAACAGCGGCAAAGTACGCAACGTTGGTCAGCATATATAGGGTGGTGACAAGGATCATAGCGAGCGGTGCAGCGCGTTTAACAGTCGGAATCGGGTTACGAATTTCAGACATGGCATAGAACGCGTTCGAGTAACCTAGTCAAATTCATGAACAAATACCAAGGAGGAGACGAAGATATCCCGTACCAACGAAAGACCAGATAACGTTGTACAAAGCTGAGACGAATGCATTCGCGTCAGTTTTTGTTCCTGCAAAGGCATTTGCGTAGTTGTCCGGAGCTCCTCCGGGAACACGCTAAATGCAAACAAGAAGGTCGATCAATTACTATGCCAGGATGAGCATAGTGAGTACCCACCCCAGCGAGAGCAGCAAAGCCGGTGCAGATAATGAAGAGGAGGACAACGATTTTAAAGAATCCCAACACGTTTGAAAGGTAGATCCCAATCTTCGGTGTGAGTCCATGAATGAGTAGCGCAAAGGTGACAACACCCAGTCCGATCCCTCGTTGGTTCCACTGGTCTACCTCGGTATTAGCGGCGTTGAGTAACATCTCACCCGCGCTATATGTGCGTGAGTGGTTAAAGAAAGTCCGGCAAAAAGGAACGGTACCTACAAGACAGAGTTTCCTGATGGCCAGCCTAATAGTGTTGCATATATTGCATACACGCAGGTGATGAAATATAGTGGTTTCTGGTAGGAAAATTCGAGATACTAGGCACGATAGACGACCGTCAACGTCGGGTCAACCGAAGCAAAAAAGCAGATCACTGACATTTTTTTCTCCTCCGGAACGCGGTAATTCAGTGGCCCATTCCTGGTGCTCAATGAGTACTACAGTCGGACGTTTTCAAATATGACAAACTCACCAGATACAGCGCAAGACCTGCGGCTGCGATTATTCCACCTATAAGCCAAAGGAACAAGGCAAGACCTATAGAGCCAGTCGCGCCTACGATTGAGGCTGGTGTAGCGAAGATACCCTGAAGGAAAGAAAAATCGATCACTGTTTAGACTTGACTTGCTGTCAGACGCACTGTTCCAATCATCCTGTTCGTGATCAGCATGACTGCAGAGAGGGTTCCTAGCCTTCTATTCTCCGGGGGAACTTGGTCGAACGATTCACCATCTCCAGTAGCATGTCCGCTTCCAGAAGCCTCCTGGTCAGGTTCCCTGAACGCGTCCTTTTTGTCTTGATGACTTGAAACTGAAGAAGGCATCGCGAGCTGGAGGCGACCTCGTCGGGTAGGAGAGAACGTAAAGGTGAGGCTGCGAAACTCATTTGACCTGATTTTTTTTATAAAAGCTCTGAGGTATGAATTTTTTCCCGTTAGTTGCGCAAGATTGCGACACGGTCAGGATCATCGCAGTGTAGTGAGTGGCAGTGTTCCGGACGATCGATGGACCGGTGACCAACGGCTTGGCACCACTACGCTCCAAATTCAAAGCCATTGGGAAAGAAAAGGACCTGGTTGCTCGAATTACTGCAGTTCCTAGCGAGACCTTTGCGCTGTAGAAAATCGCAAAAAACTACTTACAAGTTACTCACAAAAATGGCCAGACTACCTACCGCGTGTTCGGTGGTGTCGAGCCCTGTGATCAAAATCTTGGCCTGATAGTTCCTTGGTCGAGAGTAGAAATTTAACATACGAACAGGCCCTGTAAATTCTTCCGAGTGGTAGTACATGGGATCGAATAATACCGTTGCTCATCGGACTCCAGAACTCGTACTTCAATATTGTAACAAGAAACCAACGATGCATACGCTGTAGCAGTGTTAGTAGCTAGCCATATCCACGTAACAATCCCAATGCCGACCCAACAGTCCTTGACTAGGAAGGCCATCACAGGGATGATCTACCAACCTCCAATGTCCACCAAATGCTCAATCCCCGTTTTCGAAACCCGTTCACCGCAGAACTTTATCTCTCCCTGCGTATCCAGTATGCCTTTTTCAGTCGCCTTGCCTCGGTGTCATGTAGCGCAATCCTTGCCGCGGTCAGTTCTGTGACAGCACTTTGGTATCACAAACGTACAAGAAACGGAGGTTTTGTACCGAAGGACACAACAGGCTCAAGCCTGAAAGGCGTATCATCGATCATGACTCGCTGGAGGGAGAAGATGGAAGGACATGAGTGTGACAGACACTTCTCCACTGCGAGGGGCGATAGCATCAGATTTGAATCAGATGGACCGAAAACCCTTCCAGTGGGAATTCCGTCATGCACGCTAGTAAAAATCTCCTCGAACCATGGATTTTCATTCTTTTAGAAAATGAAAAGTTGCGAAACATCTCAAGCGAATGCAAGTAAATGTATGCGAGGTCGAATCGAGCTGCATAATTGAAAGGGAGAGCCGGCACTACCGCCGAAGCAGTGCACCTGCGCACCGTTCGACGCATACGAATTTGCAAGACATCAGAATGAAGGTCAATTAGTCAAGGGCGCAGACCTCTTAATTCAGCGTTCTGCACATGTCGTGTCAGCCAGACGTTGCTTTGACTAGAAAACAATATTCCCCGGCTTCGACAGCACGACGCCTCATGTGCGTAGGAGGGATATACAGATGGATAGCACACCACAACCGAGGTGTTTCTAGAGCGATTCGATACTAGGACCTACCTATACAGTGACGGTGTGTGCTTTGTGCTGCGGATTGGGTATGGATCCAAACAAAACATCGTACGGATAGTTCCGCCACATCATAATTCTGAACTTGGAGAACGTTTCCTCGAGTTGAGTTGTCTGTAGGTCTGTGTTGTGGTTCATGAAAGAAAGACAGAACGTTCTGAGTTTGTCTGGTGCATCACAACGACGGTGAGAGGAATGGAAGGTTTTCCGAGAGGTTCTTGTTTTATGTCATGTCTTGTTGCAGAACCTTTACGAGTTGTTCAGTGTGGAAAAGTATCGAAAGAATTGAAATACGTACCAGCTATCAGTCCGGTTGCGGTCGTGGTATAAGTGAATGGGGCTAACCGGACGCGTGGACGGAATTCAGTAAAAAGTTGAGCCAAATATAAATATCACCCTGACTTTTTTACTACATTTAGTAGGGTTTTCACGCATTGGGTAGCGACGCTCACCTTTCCACACACTTTCGGGCGACTATAATCCTCATCCCAAGGAGAAACCACCGAGCAGACTGTAAATTCGGATGACGAGCACGACACCCCAACGTATCAGTCCTGGCGTTGCCTTGCGTTTCAAGACCAGCAAAAGGCGGCGTTTTCATGAGATCCTCTATGATGCCCTCGTTTCAGACTCTCGCAGTTCATTTACTTCGGACATTTCTATTACTTCGGACATCTCAATTTGGATTACTATGATCATTACCCCTCCCCTCGGAGGTAGCCTTTGAAATTGGAAATCTGAGTCATTCAAAGAAAAAAACAAAAGACTCCCGCGTCCTCGACTCATCGACTGAGCACAATGCCTTCTTCTGCTCCCATCGAACATTTACAGCTGCATGTCGTTACTGATACACAGGATGGAGAGCCCTCAGAAGGTTCAGTGGAAGCAAGACTCGTTCAATCTTCTCTGCCTCCCGTAGACAAAGGCCTTGGCGCTTGGTCTTTTGTGCGTGCTCACCGTCCGAATTCTCGCAGCCCGTATCTCACTTCCTTTATCAGTTAGCCGCAGCTTTTCTGATCGAGGTAATCGTCTGGAGCTTTCCAAGTTCATTCGGAATTTTCCTCGATGGTATGTCGTTCTTTCCCCCCCCTTTTCCTTGTACTCATGATTTGGGAAGCATATCGACAGAATCCGGTATATCAACAACAGAAAAATTCGAATTTACTGCTTCCTTTGATTGGGCCGCTGGGATCAGGTATCTTGTATTGTTCAGGTGCGTAGATATATCTCGTGTGTATAGAACATCGGATTAAGAACTTTTTGGGTCAGGCCCGCTTGTCAATGCATTAACAGGCAAATACCCAAACTATCGTCGATATTTTATGTGGGTCGGAGCTATATTGACTCCGGCTTCTCTGTTTGCTGCGAGCTTTACTACCCGCGTAAGTTTCCAGGAGAATCTATCTTCTCGTGGTTCAGCTTCACTTTTGTCCAATCTTAGCTCCCTCTTCTACTCTTTCTTCAGGGTGTAATGAATGCCTTCGGTGGGAGTGAGGATCTCGGTTTCTATTACGTCGTCCAAATGTTAATCGGATTTTAGTACTCTTGTACTACCCTTGCATCTCATACATGTCGGAATGGTTTGTTGAACGCAGAGGTTTCGCTATCGGCGTCATTTTTGCCGGTATGTCCTGCAAATCGAGCTCATTCGTTGATGTTCGAGGCAAACCTTTTTGTCATTTAGGTACTGCTTTGGGAGGCTTTGTCCTGCCACTTATCTTGCCACATTTGATCTCCACGTATGGCTCCCAGAAAACACTACGTTATCTGTCCATCGCAAGTGTCTCCCTTTTGTTACCGGCGATGCCCTTTGCAAAAGGTCGTCTTCCCGGTTTGCGGTCACATATCAGTGGTCCCGAACCTCGTGGTATTACTAGAGGCTGGCTCAAGAGCAAGGTCTTCTGGATATTAATTTGTGTCAACACCTTGGAAGGATTTGGTCATTTCGTACCGATTATTTGGCTTCCCAGTAAGGTCTGCCTTTTTTCCCAGATGGCCTGTTTTTCTGAAAAATGAAGACTCTAGCATACGCCACCGCTCTTCGAATCAACTCTACTCAAGCCTCCGTTACTCTTGCTTTGCTTAATGGTAGAGTGCTCCGTCCTGAATCGTGTCTGTCCAATCCTTCAAATGACTAATTTCCACAGGTGCAGCGTTTGTCAGTGGACTCGTACTAGGATACCTATCTGACATGATGAATCCGTGGCTTCTCTCCTCTTTCAACATGGTTCTCACTTCATTGACCACTTTCGTTCTTTGGGGGGTCTTTTCAACCAATTTTGGTGGGCTTCTTGCATTTGGGATTGTTTACGGTTCTTTGGCGGGTGGATTCAGTAGCTTATGGAGCGCCTTCACACGACCGATGGCCAACGACGATCCAAGAGTTGTGACCATTATGATCGGATATCTGGGGCTTTCACGAGGAATAGGCAGCATCCTGTCTACGCCCATCTCATCCGCTCTGTCTATGGGATCAAACAATGCGACGTTTCCTGTAGGCCACGAAACTATCGGGTTCAAGGTAGAAGATGGAAAGTACGAGAAGATGATTTTATACGTTGGAACATGTTTTGCGGGGGCAGCTTTGATCAGTTTAGTGGGCTGGATAGGCGACAGAAGGGCCAGATTGAGTCAAGACGTCGCAGGGTCAGACTCCTACTGAGCTGCACAATGGTCATTCTTTTCTTCTCAACGGCATTAGTGATATAGCGATGAAAGGAGTAGGGTGATACCAAAGGAATGCTTATAGAAAAATATAATGTAATCACATAAAAAGGCCTTTCACTCTTCCTTTCACCGTCACAGGTCCTATCGTTATCGACTGTAAACCTTCCGTATCGCCAGCTCTCCACTTCTCGATCATATCTCTTGCTTCGATGGGCGGGACGCTGTCGTCCTTGGTGCCAACGGTGATGTGTAACCTATGTCTTGTATCATCCCGGAGCTTGGTAATGAACTCCTCGCCCTTCTGCGAATTATCCGCGCTCGCCCCATCCAATTTGACCTTATCTACGCATATTGCCATTATCCTCTCGTTCCACACCACATTGCTCAACTCGAACTCAAACACGGGTGGCTGCTCTAGTGCATGGAGCTCCGTACATCTCTCCCATAACTCTATCTCGCTCGGCAGCGACTTCTTATGGACCAACGTAATATGGGGACGCTGTGTCACCCGGTTCGTCTTTTTGAGATGCATCCACAGCGTATATGAATCGTCATCACCTAGATTCTCCTTCAAAACTTCATCGACCTCGATCTCCGGAAGTATTGCAAAGTACCTCGGTTCTTTCGCTTTCGTCTTGGGCGTCTCGTCCTTTGTCGTTTTTGTTCTGGCTTTGTAACCCAAAGCAGCCTCGATCCCTTCAGCAACTTTCTCCGGAGTAGGCTTCTCCAGCTTCAGAACGTCGCAGATACCATCAATGGCGCGGTTGAGGGAGACTTCAAAGTCGTCTTCGAGATCCATGTCAATGATATTGTCGACCTCGTTGGTGGATAAATGTTCCGTCTTGGTGATAAATTGCCATAAAACGGCTTCATGGGATTTTGCGGCGTCTGCACGTAAGGTCTGGTGATTACCGCCACGACTCATAACACGGTCGCCACAAACACGATGAATGGTTGATTGAGGTTTATCGAACGCCCAATTGAGGGCTAGCAGACGAGCGGGTGGGTGAAGCGATCGTGCTATCTCGTGAAGCTGAGCACGGTGTTGCACGAGGTGGTTGTTCCTACCCAAAAGTAAGCACGAGGGAGGGAAACAAAAGTCGAAAGACCCACTTATCAGCAATTACCACGTCGTGTTGCTTGAGGAGATTGTTGACATTTTTAAGGAAAACAGGAGCCGCTTTTTTTGCTTGAACATCGTCGCTCTGTGTATGACCGAATCCGAATATGCGGCAAAGAGCTACAGCGATTACAGTTTTCCCTAATTTTGATGGGCATCAGAAAAGGATTCCACGACGAGAGGCTCATTAACCCACCACAACCAGGAATAGCAACAGGAACAATGATAGTTTTTCCAAATTCCGTCGTCTTCTTAGGTCCTGCCTCTGTATCGGTACTCACAATAGTTCCAGATTCTCCACGTAACCAAGCCAAAAATCTTTCCCTCGTGGCGATGATCCCTTTGCCTTTCGCGTATCCATCAAACTGTTTTCTATCGCGTTTAATTTCCTGAGTCACCCAGTTCACATATTTCTTAGTCTCCGGGCGTTTCATTTTATTACGGGGGAGGCTTTCGGCAGATAAAGGTCCTTTTTGGGTGAGGAGTTTCTTCGTCATCTCTCTCCAGTCTCGATACATCATGTAGGGCTCATCGAATTTGACTTTGAAGAAGAACGAAGAACCGGGCGCGTATGGAGATGCATCGCTACGTTCGCTCCTTCCTCTACCATCAGGTGGCTCAGTTACGTGGGTACGAACGACAAAACCTTCCACGGCTTCACCCTCCCAATGTTGAGTTTTGGAGACCTCTTCAGTGAATTCTTGTACTTCAGTAATAGAGTTGAGCTCGATCGACTTGGTTTTTATGAATCCCCATTCATCTGCTAATTCGTCCACAGTGGACTGTGGAAGCGTAGCGAAGTCTCGTGTACAAGTGTTTACACCGTGGAGATGGAGGCCGGTACGTTCAGGTGGGTATGCAAGGACGTGTTCTTCGAAGCTGTCGTCACAGAGCTAACGGCAACGATGTCAGGAAACGAGATAGAAGCAAGTCAATGCGACCGCGTACTTCAGCAATGGCAGTCCAATTATTATCCCAAAGTCTTTTCGCAAATTCTTCCTCGCTCTTTCCTTTCTGTACGAAATACTTCCTGAGCCACTCTTCTCCAGCTTGAGCATGAGACTTTTCTACTCCTTCCACTGGCCCAACCGAATGTTTCGACGTGACGAGAAGTTTGCTAGGAGTTAACGCGCCGATGAAGATAATGCATCCATTGGATTTCAGGGAAAGGGTATATGGAGCAGCAGTGTGATCCTTCAGTGAAGCCCACTACGACTTGGATCAGTCTCAGACTCGACTGAAAAAGAAGAAGAAAATCTGATACGCACAGTTGTCCATGGAACCTCTCCGATGTTGAAAAATTTATCGTACCCTCTGATTACGATCCGATATTTGTTGGTATCATCGAGCTCCTTTGTTTCGCTTGCTTCCTTGTCCACTTGATATGTAAAGATACCCCTCGCCAACGTCGGAAATGGAGAGGGGATATCATAATACTTGAACTCGTTCATCTTCCAACTGTTCACTGTGATATCGGGATCCCCGGGTGCGGTATAGGCATGAGGTTTGACCAGTTTGGGTGATTTTTTAGCGAGCCGATGCAGAGATGCGATAAGTAAAGAATCTTCTGGTTTCGTTAATGGGTGTCGGAGAGCTTTCGAGACATTCTTTGTCAAAGCATTGTCGGTCGAATGGGGGGAGGGGCTCATTTGGGACTGAACGAGTTTGGTGGTGATAGAGAACGCTCGAGAAGACGTGCAGAAGAGCGTTGGCCTCAATATCGACAGGCTCAGTATTTTGAAAGAGAGCTGAAGGGGGTGCGTCTTAAGGGATTTTTAAAAAGAATGAGATGGGAAAGTTGCGAAGTGGTTGACCAAGTCATCGTCCATCAGAGTAAGTCTTCAAGATGACTCCGCCGGTTCCACCCTGACTAGGACTCTTGTGACTTTGGATTGCAACCTCGGTTACTTCAGTTCACACTGGACTTCCGTCTATCACATAGATTTTCTCAAGCCGGTGTTTTCCATTCAATTAGTATTGTACAATAACCATGGAATCCTCCTGAAAGCAAAGCAATCAATTTAACCAAGCACAGGTGTTCAGTCGTTTCAACGCCGAGTCAACAAGAAAGGAAAAAAATGAAAGTGCCTATACATCAAATTTATCAACCCCTCTTCTATAGATCATTTCATCTCTGCGTCTCGTCGAGAAACTAGTTGCAGTTGGCGGGTACGGTGTCATCGTCTTGGAAGTCAGGAGTGGCGTTCAACCCAAGACCTTTCTTGGCGAATGATGCCCTCAGGGTACATTCGTTAGCGCCATTGTTAAGGTTCTGGTCAGCTTGAATGAAGGCATCTCGGGCGTCAAGGACGGTCGGATTACAAGGCTGAAGGGTAAGGGCAGTGACCATGAGTTTCATGAAAACAGCATTTCCTTCCGGAGCGTCAGCGTTGGTCTTGGCATCAGCAGTGAAACCGAGTTCATCAACTAGATCTGCGTAAACGGTGTGGAGGGTGTTGGCCCAAACCTCTCCGATTTCTATAGTATCGAAGCGTCATGACCAGGGAGACGTGGAATTGAAAAATAAGGACGTACGGTGGACTTCTCTTAACCTGCCAATGTCAGAGTACTTGAGTGGGTTGACTTGAGCTGAAACAGAGTACGGATTGGACCGGATACCACCAGCTGCACCAGTGACACCTTGTCCAAGAACGAAGTCCTGGGTGTTAGCGGAGGTTTGGGTCATCCAACTGATTATAAACGCCAAACAGTCAATGACAGTCCATCGACAAGAATAGATGACACGTACTTTGCAACAGCATCCGACCATCCTTCACCCATACCACCAGCTTGGAGTGACTGTAAGCAACGACCAGTTCCTCCTCCAGTCATGCGGTTGGTTAAACCGTGAGCCAATTCGTGGATAGGGATGGAGTTCTCCATGGCGCCGTCTTGGTTGGGCTAGTATGATCCCGATGAGAAAAATGGATCAAGCAACGATTACAGAGAACTCACATTGAGAAGGTTCCAGATGAACATACGGCACTGACCAGATTGACCGTCGGGAGGTGTAGCGAAGTTGGCATTATTGAAACCAGATGCGTCTTGAACAGACATCAGAACAGGGTCGTTTCCTCTGCCACCTTTTCCAAAATTGTCGATCTGGAAGTTGAACTGGTTCTCCGTGAAGCCGTATCTGTACAGGATATCGTGGAATTCATTGGCTAGGAAGAAAGCATTAGTGCGGGCGGCGTCGAGGTTTTCGGGATCGTTAGGGGCCTTGGTTGGATCGTAGGTGAAATCGAAGGTAAGGCTTCCACCTGTGTTGGTACCAAGCGTGGACTGTGCTTGTCTTCCGCGTGCTTGTTTGAAGACAAGAACGTTGTTCCCACTTTTGACGAATGAGTCCCGTACGCAGTCAGGCATGGCACGACTTACGAGGTATCAGTGGTGTCTTGCTGCCCGTCATTGTTCCATCCGTTAGGGGAAGCATCAAGACCTTCGGGGTCTCGCAGTAGTTGCAGACCGTCCGCAATAAGCTTCTTATCAATAGGAAGAACTCTGAACTGTTGTTCGTATCCAGTAATCAAGATTTTAGCCGAGTCGTAAAAAACTAACCGTGGCATCAGCAACAAAGTCATTGACAGACACAACCTTTCCAGAGTGCGCATCGACGTAGGCCTCAACAAACGACTCGTCTTCTTCGTTCTGGATCTGAATGGCGTGCACGAGAGCGACGGACCCATCGGCCTGAGCAAGGTATTGTAAAGCAGGCTCGATACCGTTGTGTGTACCAGCAAGAGTAGCTTCAGCAGTGGCGACAGCATCTTCAACCTTGACCTTAGGAGTAGAGGGGGCAACCTTGGCTTTGGCTACGAATTTTAAATCAAGTCCGATCAGCAGAAGTCCGATCAGTAGAAACCGGATGAGGTAACGTACTGGTATCTACGAACGAATTCCCGAAAGAGACTGCGTTGTCACCCTTGAAGGCAACATTGGCAACTGCGTTCGCGAAAGGAATTCCTTCCTGAATATACGAGGGGGCGCATCAATTGAGAACTTATCGGAAATATCTGCCACGTACATGGATCTGCTTCACATATCCGAATGAATTGCCGTTTGCCGACCAGCCGGATGTCCATTCCAAGGCGGAAGTGTTCACCTGTAAGTTGTTCGATAACCAGGTCATAACATTCGACTTGAGACCGTCTGGTTTTGCGAAGTTTTGGGCATTGGCCATTAATTTCCCTTCTCCGAAAGTCTGTGGTTTGCGCCAGGAGATTAAACTGAGCACCTGACGCGATACTGATGGCCTAGAAAACTTACCTGGAATTGAGAAGATGGATGAAAAGTTTCCAGTTCAATACCACGACGACCAATCAATCGCTTCCGGTGGGTAGCATGCTTCGAAGCCACAGGCCATGGAGCAGCATCAGAGACAGACGCGCACAGCACGGCAACAAGGACAGAGACAAAGAAGAGGTTGTTAAAACTCATGTCAAATGAGTGAATTGAAAAAAAACGAGGCTCGTAAAAGGAGGGAAAAAGAAAGGACGACCGGGCGAGAGAAGGGCTGCGGAGCTATGTTACGACCCTCCTTTATATCGCCTGCCGCAACGTATTCCTCATAAAAATTTAAAACGGTAATGGTCTTGGCTTGATGGCTTGTGATGATCCATTGCAACCAGCTGGGCTCAGCCCGGCTCGTCCCGCGTACTACCTGAATCCGTAGAAACGTCTTGTCCTAATTACTCGTAACACACTGTGCAAGCTTGTGCAAGTCTATTGGCCAAGCTAGAAAATGCCAAGCTTATCATGAAGTATTGCTTTAAATCACTTACAGCACGAGTGACTTTCTGACTGGTTTTCTACTCGCTGCACTGGTTCCGTTTCGTTGAAGTTACCTGCCGGTCAATAAGAGAGATAAAAGGCTTGGGAAAAACAAATGATTGGCGCCACAAGCCGTCAGCTAATTCCAATGACCGTGGCCATTAGAGATCAGCTCAGCCACCCATGAAATTTGGGCGCGGAACTATAAAAGCTTTACGAATATGTGATTTGGAATTGTCGAAAGAATAGACAGGTTCAAGAATGGAAGGGCTGATGCTCAATATAGATTCTGAGCAATGAAAATATTTCGAAAGACCAGCTGGCCGAGCAACACGAGATCGCACTCCTATCGTCATCTTAAGATTCCGGCATCCTTGCAATCGTTGTGAAGAATGCTTACAAGCTACACATATTGTCCGACTTTATCCAATAGTTCTCGTCCTTCAGAACTAGGTCAAGGAGAAGGTTCATTCCAAAATTATACAAGTGTCAGTGAAAAAGATGCAGCGTCGTCCTTGGCCGTAACCTTCCACCTAAAATCTGCGCACTGAGTAGATCCCATGAGAACATATTGCGATAACGAGAATTGAAGACGTACTGTAGTTCACAAATTCGACTGCCTCAAGCCTTCAGCCTGATATTCTGCAATGCTAAGGGACCCTGCGCGAAATCCATATATGCAACCCGTCTGACATTTTATTATTTTACGAACACCACTTTGGAGGTGTAAGACATCCAGATCTCCGCCAATACACCCACCCAATGGTGCAAGAAACAGGGTTCCCTCGTCTAGGTCGTGTAGGGGTCGATGTCACATATCAATACGGTCATTGTTGGAGGCTTCAGGACGGTGTTTTGCAATACATGTGAAGGAGTGGGCCTTCGAACAGCGATCAGAATATTGAAGAGGATGCGACCGATATATGGCTTTGCAATTGCAAGATGCTTGCAGAATGGGCCCGGACGTTACGATTTTCTTTGCACTGCGGCCACCATGGTGTCGAAAACTCGGTCCCACCGTCCCACCGATACCTCACTTCGGCCACCACAAACGACTCATTGAGACCACAACCATTTCGACTCTTACATTGGCCGAAATATCATCGCTATTCCAGGTTTTCCTGATGAATCGGGCAACTTGAATGGCGAACGAGAGTGATAGGTCCAACTGGTTGCTTCAAGTACTTCTTTTTGAGCAAAAGGCGAGTTGAAAAGAAGTAACCGAGCTACTTACTTGACAACATAAGTCGGCATAGGATCAAGATGAGATGACTGAGTTAAAAGCTGAGTACTGAGTCCCGGGTACGCGAGCAGGCGATTGTGAGCTCATCTGATCACGATTGCGAACGTCGCGGTTTCGCTCCCGCCATTGACACCGACGTGCATGTCCGGAGGTATGTCGCTTCCTGAGTAGTCTCGAATTTTGTCAAATATTTTACTAACAGGACGCTAGTCAGAACTTCGGCGACACTCCATCCCGTGGTATCCAAGATGTATCCGCCCTTCTTCTGGGCACCGAACAATGCGAACGTCATGTAGGCACTGCTCTCGAATAGGGTTTTCTCTATGCGGCTGCCGCCCCTCTATCAATTTTTGGAAGCCTCGGAATCGTTAAGACTGGCTTTGCGACGTTGCTAGCGACCACGACGCATCCTTTCCGCGGTTCAAGTTGGTTAGCCGACGCGGGGTTCACTTCTTCAAAGCTTCAGGAACCGCTTCCTCCCTTGTCACGATCGACAAGGTGACAAGGGAATATGGTTTATTTGCGCAGACTTTTAAAAGATCAGCACATCGAGAACTCCGAACTTGTCTCCGAAATCACTGTCGAATGGTCCGATTGGAAAGAAGTCCGTTCCATGGAACGTGAGCCTTATATTGGCGTCCACCCTCACTTCGATCATAAGCTATACTCCCCAGCTTTATCACGCCATCCACAAGCACCATGATCCCCTAGCGTGGCTATTCCCTGCTTTTCGTTCATTTGGTCCATTCTGTGTGTCGTCAACATCCAGTTCGCACTTCAGCTTCGGATTCTTCGCATCGTCCGGTCGTGGCTGTTGCTGACGAAGTTCAAAAGTCAAGGATGTGATCTGGAGAGTGACATTCAGGCTTGCTTTCCGAATTGTGTACCATCTATGCCTTTCGGTCACCTGAACTGTTGCCTTGACCAAGAGAAAGACCCAATCACGAATGACGAGGATATGAGGAAGATGGGTGAGGACTCAGGAGGCAGCTTCCTTGCTCGCCATTGATTGGGATCTCTTCTTCTCAAGGCAATAGAAGTCTACACGGGAACCGCCATATGCTCCGCCATACTCACATCCTCACCCGCAATATCAAGTCTTCATGACTGTTGGAATGGGCATGGTGGTGGTCGGGTATGTTGTCTGTTTCAGCCTTGTCGGGGGGAGCGGCATCCCAAAGGACGGACCATATGTGTGGGTTGGAAGCTTTCCTCTCATTGGTCAGGATATCCCTTTGGTGTTTGAATCCAACGTGGGATGATTGCAATGGAGTAAAGCTGTCGCTTGGCTTGTGCCCTAAGAATGCCCTGCTTCCAGATGCCCCTCAGGGGGCTGTTAGTGACGGCTTGTAAAGCCCTACTTTTCATCTATTACCACTACTCACCAACATAGTGGATGCATGACTTTTGTTGCACAGCCTGAGGAGGAGTTCCTGCGGGCCGCCACTCTGTTATCTGGATCTTTTAATCTGGGTATATCTCGCTTTTATATGTCATATTGCCATCAGACAGTGGGGACAGTAAAGTGTTGTGCACAGTTGTCATTCTTGCCCACTCTCAAGCCTCAATATGTTTGACCAGGGCTCCATCACACCAAGAATTATCTCCTCTCACTCTGAGGTGCTCCCACAAACCATCGCTCCTTTGGTGACACTGGGGAAATTGATACAGAGGCATGAGGTTTCACTTTCCATATGACAAAGGATATATCAAAATTTGGAGTCATTGGTTAGTGACAACTGACTTCATGAAGGCAAGGCAAAGGATTTCCCAAGACATGGGAATGTAGAATAGATGCTTTCTATCATGACTTGGATACCGACTTCATTCCTGGGGGTTATTCTTCACAATCACACTCATTGCAAGCATACTTGTTGGAGACTTATTGGCTGGAGTTGTTCTTATACAAAGAGGTCTGGGACTTAGCCACACAGCAAAAGTCCTCAAGATCCCTTCTGGACTGGCCCACTCTGGAATGGATAGTTGGGATGCATGAAAGAATGGCTGCAGAGAAGGAATATATAAAGGGGTAGATTGATTCCAAATGGAAACCACTGCTGATGACACAAGCCATGAAAGCTTGGGATAACTTGCTCCATGACCCTTCAGGAGTTATCACAGTCTGGGGATGCACGAAGTCAAGTTACAGACTTTATTAGGCAGTGGGGGGTTACATGTCCTATACAGCAGATGCCCATTCCTACCCTGCTCAGATTTCTACATGGTCTCTACACTTCCATTGGGGAGCAATCCAAAATCCACCCTGGCTTCAGCTTGGATTTGAAGATGACTTTGTATAGGTTTCATTTACTCTTGATACTTGAATTTGGAGATGCATCAGGTGAAGGATATGCAACTTCTGTTTTCCAGTCCCTTGCCCCTTTTCTTGAAACCACCCCCGCTGTAGGAATGGTAAGGAGCTGCGTGTCACATGGGGTAACACTGTGTCTGTTGCAAGTGTCCGAGAAGCATGATGCAACTGCTGTGGGTGACTTTCTCTGTTATTTGGCCTCCTTGTCAGAGATAATCAACATTCTTACCACACTCGATGTTCCAGCATCACTCAATCTTTCCGATCTTCTTTCCGATCTTCTCTCAGAAATTGTACCTACAAAGTTTCATTTCATGATCGAGTTAGGACAGGGCAATGACGAGGTTCGGGTTCAGCTATTCGAGGATCCCAATAGTCAGCACCTCAGCGTGAGTCATCCAATCAAAGTGGAGTTTTTGGCGGTCGGCGAGGTCAGCGACGCGGAGATCCTACAAACCACAGAGCTCTAGAGCCTAGTTACGTAGCAAGTTGAAAGGAAGCTTTGTAATTACCGTGCCTCGCCTGCTTCTACGCTAAGAGTAGAACGGGATGTATTTTTTCATGTTGCTCGTGTTTTGTCCTCGATTCTGAAGATGATGTGCGGCCGTCGAGTTGACTCGCAGTCCGACTTTCACTTACTCTTACGGTAAGTTTGTTGATATGACCCGAGCTTAACGAGAGGACGAATCGTAATGTAGAAACTGAGGGCATGAATGCGTGGGATAGTTGAGGCTCGGTAGGTTCGGGAATATCTCCATACTAAGAAAAATAATTTCTGCTGCGCTACACTAGATCGATTCGCGGAATGGATGAAGATAAGTAAGTAGTCTCAAAGAATTGCGTGGAACGGCAGTGTCGTTAAAGTATAACTCACTGCCGGTAATGCTAGAACGGTCAAAAGAGATAATCTAATCCCTAAAGAAAGATATCGTTAGAGTGAACTTGTGAGTTCTGGCTCTCTTGTCCACGGCAACGTCACGTAAAAAGGCGATGTAGTATGCAAGAGTATCGCCATCAGATTCACTGGACCATCAAGACAGAATTTTACTCAATCTAGCTTTCTAAGCAGCGAAAGACCAACCAGCCGAAGTCACTTAAGAAACCACGTCTCACCCTCTAATCATCAAACATGAACCTCCAAAGTGCTCCGGGATCCTTGTAATCATGATGTACGATGCTCACAAGCCACATCTCTTTCCTCACCTTATCGAGCAGTTCTCGTTCCTGAGAGCCCGGTCGATAGAATGAAGCCCATGTCGCCCAGATCGAAAAGGCTTCTTCCTATATCACGCAAGGTAAGAGTCAGCGAAGACATGTAGGAAATCATACTTAGCCCCGGACGAACCTTCCACGACAAAAACGAATCTTTCTCGATGATCGTGGTCTGAACAATCTCTTGACCAGGGAAAACACCCCACGTCACAGCGTTCCGTCCATCTTCGGGTACATTGCCGCGGCACTCGCCCTACGCAAACCCGAACCGGAGCATTGATCAACCCAGCCCCTCAGAACAACAAAGACGAAAAGAACAGTACATACCTTCCAATTGCCAGCGAACCAATGAACCCATCCACCGCTTTTGTCATCCACCCGCTTCTCTATACTCTCCATATCCTTTTCATCGCAAAAGAACTCTACGAAACCTTTTTGGAACACATATCCTCCTCTAGGTCCCCACCCAACAACGGGATCTTCTGATTTCACACCGTCAACCGCAGGCTGAGACCCAACTGTCCACCAACCACGATGTGTGAGTTTTTCGAGTTGAGGAAGGATTAACTGCGATTCTTCGGACAGAGGGCCTGGTGAAAACGGGGTTGTGGTGACCTCGGAGCGAAGGTGTCTCAGAAAGAAGGATGTTAATTCGGAAATGGACTTTGGGAACCCCCACTCTGAAAGGATTTCCGATGTCTGTGATTGTCGCGATCTTCAGGTTTCTAAAGTCGAAGGAAGTTGAAATGTACGGTACGTACAATAGCGATGTTATTACCCCACGGATCCTGAACACCGAACGCTGGACTTTTAAAGTCACCAAAACGTCCGTTTGGAAAGTCATCCCAAGAATCAGCGTTGTTGAGCTCCCCGCTCCCAGCCTCTTTGTCGGATTTTGGAAGACCGGACAGGCCTTGTCGAGCAGCGTCTACAGCCGTCGATGGTGTGACGGAACGTGTCGAGTTGCCCTTCACTTCCTCCTACAATAGTGAGTGAGAAAAATCGCCAACAATGAATGAGAAGTAAAGACATGCGATTAGTCTGTTCTGTGCATACTGAGGTATATTGGCACCCGTCCATTGTAACGTCTCGACAACGCGCTGAACGCTTTTTTCGAGGTTTAGCGTACAAAAATGAACGCCGGCTATGGATCCTTCCGTTGTTATACGTCGAGTGATTTCTACAGCCAGTTCAATGCCGTAGTTTTTGACGAGCTGGTCATCGTGCTGATTGAAAAATCGATTAGTTTGAGTGTTGCTAAAGAGTTGGCCACGCCGAAGGTACGTACCTTAATACTGTCCATTTTGTCCATTACAGCTTCCGGGACACTGCACCCACACAACTTGATTAATCTCACAAAGGATGAGTAGGTCTGGATTGGCATTATACATGGTATGATAGGAACGGTGATGCCTTCGGGAAACGAGCGTCTCAGACACAATCTTAATGAAAAGATGCAGATAAACATACCTTTCGCTCGAACTCTCTTCATCCAACCCAAGAAATGATCCACATCGTAGAACAACTGCGTGATGACGAAATCGGCACCTCCGTCAACTTTTTCCTTCAAATACGTGAGCTCCGTGGCTTCATCGACAAGTTTATCTGGATGTCCGTCGGGGTATGCTTTGAAATCGCATGGATGAGCATGCCAAAATGCATCGAAGGAAACAACAGAGCGCGTACCCGCAACGCCGACACAAAAATGAGATGAGAATTCGGAGTTCTGTCGAATGTAGGAAACCAGGTCAACTCCGTGCTGAAATCGAGGATCGATAGGTATCCATTCTTCTTTTCCTCGCGGAGGATCTAAGCATTTCTCATTATAAACTTTCGATAGATCAGATCCTCAACCGTTACCTCCCCGAAGTGCTAAAATATTTTGGATCCCTCTGCTCTTCGCTGCCTTGGAGTGAACATCAGCGATTTGAGAGATCGTGAACAGTAAGAAACACACTCTCAGCGCATCATCTACCATTCCTTGCATCATATTCGTGCAAGTCAAATGTAAGAGGGTTTCCAATCCATATTCCTTCTGTGTCAACCCAGCTAAGTCTAAACTACGCTCTTTCGTACTTCCTCCGGCACCCCATGTGATACTGATAGCCAACGGTTTGAGTTGAGCGAGCCTTGCGATACGAGGTAGTAAATTTTCGAATCCCTGGCGAGATAAGGAGTCAAATCGATGCAAATCCAAAGGGATATTGAGCTCAAATTACTTGGTCTGTCTTTGGTGGGAAGAATTCGAAACTGAAAAATGGATGAGAAGAACTGTGTCGCTCAATCGCTTCAATGAGCTTCATGGAGATTCCAGTGAGAGTTTAGTAATACGGAGGAGAATGATCTTGGGCGCTCGCGAGCACAGTGGCCATATCGCGATGGCGCGTCATGCATTCAACTCATTATGCATTTGGGACTCTTGCTGTGTTATTTGCTTTCTTGGATTTGAATCTGTCAAGTTACTTATGGTACGGATATCCCAGCCTTCCAATTATTATTTCACAAACTGTACTGAATGCCATTACTGCTCATATCTAAGTTGAAGTAAGTGCCCAGACGAAGGATTTTCAAATTTTGCCACTTATATAAATGAATGGGTGTCGTTCGCCGGAAGGCGAAATCCGTAAAAAGGAATCAGGAAAGGAGAGTTCAGGCCACAAATTGTGGAAAATTGACGATCTTGGGTATCTACGGCTAGAGCTGACGTCGAAATTTGACCTTTGAATCTCAGTCTGTCGATATTCCGAGAGTAACAGCGGAGGAAGGTAAGTATCAAAGCGAGCTTGTTGGAAAGTAAGTACAGCTTACCACATACATATTCAACTCAGCGTGTCAAACCTTGCCCGCCGCAGGCGGAAGCCAGCGACAAATACACTTGACCCTTGGTAACGGAAGCGGGTATGTAATAATAAATCCTAAAATTCACGATTTTAAGCTGAAGCTAACCGGTCGTTAACCGGTTCACCCGATGGGGCCTAAGAGAATCTATCAAATCCAACTCTGCAAACGAAAGCTTACAATCGGGGTTGAATGAGCACAGTTTAGGTCTTTTTGGATTGACCACCCCAAGAGAGAAACTCGACACGAAGACGGTGAAAAAAGATCAAGGACCATATAGAGATTGTGTCAACATGAGAGTGCGGCGTGGAAGGAGCTAGCAAAGCTGGGAACGAACTTTGTTAAATAACCTATCTCCCGGCCCGTGGGCAAAATAAAAGCACGCGGCACGATTTCTGGGTACCACGACATCACCAATATTATACAGCTTCTCCTCAGTCATTTTGCATTACCTCCACCTAAACATGGAGAATCCATCAACACCAGTAACCGCAGACTTCTCTTCTTCCCCACCAAAGCGTACAAAGATAGTCCTACTTGGTGATCAGAGCGTCGGGAAGACCAGCTTAATTACAAGGTGAAAGACTTCATCCTGCTAGATTTTCATTGGAAGGCTCATATCTACTCTTATAGATTCATGTATGATACCTTTGATAACACGTACCAGGCGACTATCGGCATCGACTTCCTGAGCAAGACGATGTATTTGGAGGACCGAACAGTGAGGTTACAGCTTTGGGATACTGCGGGACAGGTGTGTGATGGCTTTTTTGTGACTCTGTCTACGGATGCTGAAGGGTAGATTTCCTGAAATTTAGGAACGTTTCCGATCGTTAATACCATCGTACATTCGAGATTCATCGGTTGCAATAGTCGTCTTTGATATAACAAGTGCGTCTCGGCTTCGTGACCAACTTCGTATGAGTGAAAGGGCGCTCATTTTCAGATGGGATATGATAGACCGACAGTCATTTCTTTCGACTTCAAAATGGATTGATGATGTTCGGTCGGAGAGAGGAAACGATGTAATAATTGTGCTGGTTGGGAATAAAGCAGACCTGTCGGATAAGCGGTGCGGCAGACCCTTCAAGTGCAATTTCTGGCAGAAAATGACTTATATTTACGCCGCTGAACCGTAGGCAAGTTACACTTGAAGAAGCGACATCAACAGCAACAGGACTTAACATTATGTTTATGGAGACATCAGCTAAGGCGGGACATAATGTTAAAACATTGTTCAAGAAGATAGCAATGTCGTTACCCGGTATGGAGAAGGAAGGTCAGACGGAACAGAACAACAGTACGTCCTATCCTGGATCCACACCTGGTCTCTGTATTGAAGGTTGCTTTCCACAGAGATCGACGTCACAACAACGGCAACGAATGAGGTGCCGGAAGCCTCCAACTGTAATTGCTAGTCCACAGTCGCTACATACCTGGTCCTACGACATTATTCTTCCCCCTTCTGCCTGTGCAATCTTTTCTCGATGTACCAGGGTATACTTTCATCGACCACCATGTGTTTATAGCAGCATTCACCCAATATAATAATTGCTTTGCTTGAGGCCTTAGGGTTCATTCATTGTTCAGTTTCAACCCATACCCACCTCCCTCTGGTCCAAAATCAATTGCATCATCCCAATGGTGCAGTAGTCGCGGTGCACGATCCAAACAGCAGGTAGTGCAGACCCTTCCATTACATTTCGCCTTATGAGAATGAAATGATCAATAACAAGAAGCCTCATGTCGAGGGGATGGTACTACGGGACGAAGTCTAGCTGGGTATCATCCCTCGTGGATAAGAGCATCAGTATTTTTAAGAGTTGGGAATGTTGTCAATGAAAATCGCAGTGGTCAACGTGTTTCTGGCAAATGATGCTTAGGTTTCTTGGAAAGGGTATGTGACCTTTCCCTGGTCTTTCCGGCGCCAGACTTTCTTCCTTTAGAGACGTCAGAATAAACCGACATGGTGAAGGAGGTATCGGATTATCTCACTTTTTCTTCGTCAGTACATGTTCGGCCCAAACTTCTACGCAGTATTTTTCTTTGAACTCGCGGATGAAACGAGGATCCCTAAGCATTTAAATTCAATGAGAAATTAATGGCGGGTAAGATAACAACATCGCATACCAGAGTTCACTGGCTATTCCAAGGTCCTTGCAGCACCGCATGAGGGCATTACTTTTGCAAGCTTCAGTGGCAGTAGCTATGCCTGACGGGTCAAAGTATTCTTGTTCACCACGTGCAATTGCAACAAGCCTGAGTGGATAGTCTTGGTGTCTATGGAACCCTAAAAGAGACCTTGGATACGCACCTTCCCAGACATACCAATGCGTACTCTCTGCTCACAACCTTCGTCCCAACGTTAGTTTCAGTTCGTGGTGCAAGGCCCCATCCTCCAGGACCAAAAGCTCTGTTCAAGATGCGGCGGTACTTTATTTCAGGCAGATAGATCAATCCGTCTCGAAGGGGAGAAAGATGAGAAAGAAAAGGTCATCAGTATTTTCGAACATCCTGAACGGGACAAAACAGCACTCACCAGGCTTCATTTCAACGTCATTTGGATCTATAGGTGCCAACAATACATCCGTCGCCTCTTTGGAAAACGGTTGTTCCGACAATCCGGAATAGCTCCTTGACCAGTCAGTTGCAGAGTCGCTAGGAGTTGTTAGAGGATCTGTTGAGGTCGGAGTAGTGCCTGCCGACAACTGTGAAGACGTGGAAGTGGAAGGTTCTGTTTTACTCTCCGTTGTTGGGGTGGTGGTGGCGTAACCAGGATATCTGGCTTGTCGAAGAGAAACTGAACTTGAAATGTTCCCTTTGAGAGAAGTGGCTCTCCTCGAACTGAGAGCACCTCTCGTTGAGGATAGAATTCGAGACGTGAAGTTCATGGGCTGATGAGAACAGACTCGTCTGACGCATTCGGCAGCGCGCGGATTTGTGTCACATCACGTTAGGATGGTCACGACGCGCTTCGTTGACCGGTATCTCAGCTCACAGCTCATCCGAGGAAAGTCTTCCTTCTTTGTCCTCCTTCGTATTCAAACGCGACTTCGATGCAATGAAACGGGCAGCTGAGGACTCCAGGAGTCGATCTCTGGAATGCGTCAAGAGGATCAGAGTGTCCTCTCCTGTATCTGATGAAGCATTCTTCACAGATCCCACTAAACTAGTCTACGTGACTGACCTCCGGAACTGCACCGAGCCTTCTGGATACCTCCAAGGAAGAGTTAACATGAGATGGCCGCATTCAAAGAAGCAACATATACTCCTGGATACGCTGGAAAGCCCCTTGGGGATCAAACGTGTCAAAATAGATGTGTATTTACAGGGGAAGTGTGGACAGATTTTGGAGGAGCGGGATGTTCATATTGAAGTTGGAGACGAGATTATGTTGGGTCTACAGAGGGTGAAGATAGAAGATAAAACCCAGTCGGGATACTCAGCGTCGTTCAAGATGATACTAAGGTACTCGGAGGGAGTAACGCTCAAATTCGTCACACGCAGGTACTCGCAGACTTGCGGGGTTGTGAATACTTGGGTTGGTGAGTTGCAACTTCTATCTTACTGGATGATGTGCTTACGGAACACTGGAGCTCCATCTATTCTTGAAACTTCCGATTCGCAGGATTGGTTTAGCACCCCGCAACCGCGTCAAGATGCGTTTCATAGCCAACAACAACATTCGTTGTTGGCTAAACTACCCGTGATAGCTCCTGCGGATGAAGATGATATGACTCCTGTGCCTGATTTTCAGAACAATCATATCCCCACGCAGATCAAGTCGGAGCCTCGCGAGATATCCATGGGCACGGAAGATGATGTGTTGCCACCGACTAACAATCCCACTGTACTACCATCTACCAAGCCAACGTCTCCACCCGTCCAACCACCTCCAGCTGAGAAACTTGTAGCTCCAGCGTTGGCTACTATTCACCGTCCCGAGCCTTCCCCTGTTTCTATACCTGCTCCTGTTCAGGCGATGGAGGTCGATGCCCCACCACAACTCTCTAAACGACAACAGAAACGTTTGCGAGACAAAGAACGACAGAAACGTAAACTCGAGGAAGGGGCGAACCCGCAGACTGTGGCACCAGCAGATAAGAAATGCGTAAAAGCGCAGGCTCCTCCCCCGGAGAGTGACAAACAACAGCACCGTGACCCACCTGAGCCTGTAACATCAGATAATCGAAAGCAGGCCGCACTCGAATCTATACCTGAACCTGAACTCGTACAAGCTCAACCACAAGTACCCAAATCTGTACCGGTTGTTGAACCAGTAGCGGCTTCGATGGTGCAAGCGAAGCCTGACGGTCCTCTTGCGTTAAAACCTGGTCGTAAAACTCGATTTGTGCGTTTAATGACTGTGGTTATCGCTGCGGTGAATCGCCTGCTAAGGACCTACTTTAGATGACCTTTCCGCCCTTATCAGAAGCGAAAAGGCTCTGTTCCGTGGCAGGGGTAGTGGTGTCCGCTACGACCCCAAATATAACACGTAGCGGAGGTTAGAGATGTTTTCCTTTTTCTTACTGGCTGGGCTTAAGTCTAACACTACTTCGTCGTTTTCCAGACCTCAACTGCACACTTGGAATTGTAGATCCGAGTATCTGCAAACAAGAAGATGACACCTATCGCGATCCCTGCCGATGGAGCATGAAAGTCAACTGCTTCGCTATGCAGCAAGGTGTTTTACCTTGCCCTCAACTGGGTGATGTAGTCATTCTGGCTAATGTCAAGGTTAGTACTGGCCAAGGAAAATCCTGGTGATTACTTGCATTAGTTAACACCACTTCGCTTTTTGAAAGCCCGAATCCTGGAAAGGCGGGGTAAACCTGGTTGGGTACAAGGACAGGTTACAATGGGCGATATATTCTTCAGAGCGAGGAGAAATACATCACGGCGATGACCCCGAGGGACTCAAGTCTGAACTACAGCAAACAAGTGCGGTGTTTACGCCTTTCCATGAGGCTCGAGATGGGGAAATCGAATATTGCAAGGATTTGATAGGGTGGTGGCGTGCCATCGAGGAAGAGAATAAACGGTTCAATTCCCGGATCATACATCTTGGAGGGGAAGAAACTGGGGAGGGTTCATTGCCCCTCGCGAAAACCGCTCGTCCGTTTTGGCGTATCGAGGAGATACATTGTGGCGGGAACTCGAACGGGTACTTTGACACTGTTGTAGAGGTAGGAAGTTTCCTGTTTGTGGGCTTCATGAAGTTGATGTTCCTGTCAGATTGTACTTTGCGGCAAATGCGACTTGGAGAACTATTATCTCCTCTTTGTTACTGACTATACCTCAAAGGAGGGGTTATCATCCTTTGAAAGCTCTAAAATTCACCGGTCGCTCCATCAATCAATTGCGAAGCTGGAGTGCTGGGACGAGTCACGTAAAATAGCTCAAGAGCTAAAAATCGGTGATTACCTTTCCCTCAAAAACGTGAGGTGTCGCGTGGACAGTCGTGGGTCATACGAGCTTAAGATCCAGGAGCCAAAGATCAAGATACTGAACGAGGCTAATGCTCGGTATGATAAGGCGTTTGCTGATTTGTTAGAGTATGCTTCTTTTTGTGTCGCGATCTTAGCTTTGGCGTTGAGCTGACCTTTTTTTCTCTTAGGCGAAAGAAAGCACACCAGAGCAAGCATGGCACCAACGACCCTAGCGAAATCGAACATCGGAATATTAAAGACGTGGAGGAAAGCAAGTTCTTTAGTTCTGTCATGGAGGTCGGTCATTTGCCTTTTTGCTCCGCTTTTCTCTCCTCAAAAGAGCCTGTCAGGTCCTTCACAAAGAGCCCCAAGCAACGGACGATTTGAAAGCAGTCCTCTATGTCACCGATTACACGCCTAATGCCATTCTCGACGGGACGATGCTTCCCAAAAATGTTCCGGCAGCGTTGGAAGGGAAAGTACTGAAGCTGGTGCTTTGCGATAGCCAAGCTCAGCTGGCTAAACAGCTGAAGCAAGGCGATATCGTGTCGCTACATAAGATGCGAATCACGAAGAGTCATGCTCGGAGCGGAATGAGTGCTTTGATTGGTGGAGATGAAAAACTGGTCCATAGACTCAACCCGGGGGTTGATAGTCATAAGGTTCTTATTGAGGGGTTGACCAGGTCAGTGTCTATTCATCTACATGGGACGTGATTATCTATGTACCCGCCGCTACAGGAATAAAGACGCCTGGAAACAGCTGGCGAGAAGATCTCCCATTTCACCACGCTCAGATGCTTCTGAGGAGAAGACAGCTAAGATGGCTCCTCCGCAACAGCCCCTGACACCTACGACTTCGACGTCGGGAAGCGAGGTGCGGTCAGAGGGTAAAAATGAGAAACCTAATCCACCGCCATTGAAGCCTTCAGTGCATTATACATCAATTCAACAGGTGAAGGAAGTTGTGGCGTGCCCCACAAAGTTCCGCATCTATGCTAGGATCACGGATTTCTTTCCTGATGTTGAAGATTGGGTGTACCGATGGTGCAGGAACTGTAAAAAAGAGTGCGTCATTGTCTTTATCGTCGTTGATGCCGGACTAAACAAACCATATACAGCATTCCCACCAAACGGCGAGCCTGCTTCGACTGTAACGACCCCGACCACGAATTCGTCAAGTACAAGTACCGGTTTTGGCTGATGCTTGGGGATGAGATGGGGTCAGAGTTGATTGTCTCTGTGATAGACGACGTGAGTTTCGATTTGTATCTTACAATCAGCCTCGCTCACAAGGTCGATCTCTATAGTGTCCAATATTGGATGGTCTCCCCCGTGTAGACCTCACTGAAGATCCAAAGGCTTATCAAGCAGTTCTGGGCCGTCTTTCTGCGCTTGGCGGAAATGTTCAGAAGCACGTTTCCAATAACATGGACGATCAAGACACGAAACTCGAGAGCCCGTTTTTACTGAGTATAGTCGTTTCCTGGATAAATGACGAAAACGAGAAGCTGTACAGCTTCGAGGATTGTACTCTGCCGTCCTGATGTTTTCTTTTATTACATACCACAGGACATGTATGTTTATATGTTATTTATGCACATAGACTCGGACAGTATGCATCGTTGTTTAAAACTTGGAGTTTTTATTGTTCTAAATGAAGACCTAACTACAAATACAACCTGAATGTTACGACAGTTTTATTCTATCAAGAATTTTCCAACTTTCCACTGGTCCTTCGCATTCCGCGATCCAGATCTCGGGGGCTTCGAAACCCGACAACCAGTTTTCTCCTTCAACACCACAATTCAACTCTATTGTCCCATTCCCCACCTCACGTATTCTCCCAGCTATTTCATCGCGAAATCGCTGGCGTTCTCCGTGTTCAGCGTCGGTATTTATTATGTAACACAACGAGATGTGAGGGAACATAGGCGTTCTTGGCTGGAGTTTCAACGTCTCATGGACAGAGCGGTGAAGATCGACCAGCTCCGGTGTAAGTTCAACTGCGACATAAACCGATCTGAAGAAGTGATCGCCAACATCGACCGATTTGAAATTGACTTTCAAAGAACCCTGATCTTGAGGTACAGATTGGCGTAGTTGAGTCAAAGAGATATCTGAAGGAGATGGAAGGGCAGCCAAAGTAATGTGTGGATCGAATCTTGGGTAGGATGTGTCTTCTGGTGCAGATTTCCCGGATCCCGAGTCCGAAGAAGGGCGAATATCCATGATCCGTTTTAATTTGAGTATATCTCCCTCGGAGGGTACAATCCACAGTGTAATTCCTGATATAGCCACTTTCAACCACAGTTAACGGTCAGGATACTAACGATGACAATACCTACCCATGATGGTCAGAGAGAAGAAAGGTCGTGACGAACGGCTAGTTGACTCACATCAAAGGGCGGCGGCCCGAACCATGTCTACTCTCTCCCTTCCACAACTTTTTGCTAGAAGCCTTACTTCTGCCTCAAAATCTCTCGATTTACCCAATATAGAGGATGAGGCTCAGGCAAGATTCAATATCTACGAAAATATGTGATGATTCAGCTCAAGCTTTCGAAGGAACTCGTACAATCAAGTTTACAAGACCTTCTGAGTCTTCAATCACGGATAGCCGGACTCTCGATTTTCAGTCCCAACGAAACTCTTGAAGATATCTCGACTAAGGATCTAATCTATCTTTTGTTACCGTTTGTTCTTTCGGAGGTGCAGGGACGCGTGAGGACGACCGAGAGAGAAGATCGGTTGGAATCGTTGGAAAAATCTCAGGTTCGTTTGTTCGTCTTTCTCACGATGGAATTCCCTCTGATTTCAATGTTCGAGCTTAGAAATATCTCAAAGCTTTCCTTGACCTCTTGGAAAACTACCAAATCATCCCTGAAGACGAAGTCGCGCTTTATAAACAACAATCACCCTCCGTTACCAATCCTGCAAGTCGTAGGGAGTTGAAGATCAAGCAGTATCAGAAGGAGAAGGATCTACGCGCTCGGATAGAGGTGTGTTTTATCTTGTGGCCGAAAGTAAGACTGTGAAAATGAATGCGTAGCTTTGGAGGTGGTACGGAAGCGCAGAAATCTGAAACAGTTACAGTCAGACTTCACCAATGACTTTGATCTTATTGCGTCCTTATTACCTTCCTCAACTGCGAACCAACACGATCAGGTTGAGGAAGAGGAAGATTTGCAGATCGATGAGGCTCTTCGCAAAGCCATAATTCTTCTCGTCCGACTATGCTTCGCTCAAGCCCATTCCCAATTGCAAAGCATGGATCAAGAACTTGAGCTGTTACGAACCGCGCCCCCGAGGGTATTACCTCCAGCTAGGCCCGCTGAAAACTCGCCAGAGGATCGCCGGGACAAAGAAAAGGAAAGCGAGAGGGATATGTGGAGGTTAGATGCACCGCGTCCCACAGGTGGCCCTGACGGTAAAGGGCCGTTACTTGATTCATCTGGAAAAGTATGCGTTCATCTCTGTACTACCTGTACGGCATCTATTCATCGCCCTTTTTTAGCCTTTGCGACCATTTACGATCCTACCATCAGGGGCAGCTGATCGAACGCGTCTTCATGCTCAAGTATTCCGTCCTGACCATAATCTGCCTACCATGTCCATTGACGAGTACCTCGAAATCGAACGCCAACGGGGCAAGTTCATATCGGGAGGAGGGTAAGTATCCGAACAAGCCTTCATTTGTCGAAGATTTTTCGCTGAATCTCGGTGTTTACGTAGGCCAGCGTCCGAAGCGGCACCAACAACATCTGAACAGTTGACCCTAGATTCGGAGATGGATGGTACCAGGGAAGGTGAAGAGAATTCAGAAGCGAAGCGACAGAAGGATGAGAAATGGGCTGTCTTTACGGACGAAAATCCCAGGGGAGCCGGGAACACGATGAATAGAGGTTGAATGTTAAACAAAGCTGCGGCGAAGTAAGCGGAAGGATTTAACCACTGTATTTTTTTTCTAGAACTTTGCTCGTATGTATCCGTATGATCGTCCTTGCCCCGACCAACTGCCGGTCATCTTGGATTCGCTTTGGCCCCACCCACCTTTCAAGGCCATTGTCACAGGCCACCCCCACCCCCACCCCCCAAACGCACATTCCCCTCCCTGTTTTTTTCTAGCTTTCAGCTCCGTGTACCCTTCAAGATCCAATCTTCACTGACAACCCCCTGGTTCATAATCAACCGCTATCGCCTAAATGAAGACCTCAGCACAACGGAGCGCGCTATACTTTTCGCAAGCTACCAGACTCTTATCAGGGTTCGATCGATGTCCACGACGAAATCATGTACTGAGCATTGGGCCCTGCGCCAAGTGTCACGGTCCTCGTCACTTCAAAGTCAAACCGTGGAGCAAGTCGAGATTCAACTGGTTCCAAGCAGCACGGGTGAACGGATTCCTCAACAAACCTCTGATTCAAACGCCATTCACTCTTTGCTTAGTTTACTTCTCTCTCCTATCTGGGTTTCACAACAAGTTCTACTAACACTCTCCTCAAGATCAGGCTCAGTAGGTAGTGCTCGAAGTTGCTCGATTCCTCAAGAGTCAAGTGCGCCTCTCGAATCTCAACTTTCAAGGAGGACCTCAAGCTTTCGCCTTTAAGAAACCTTTGTGAAGTTCTTGCTAGGTTCGCCCTACTGTATAACATTCCAAGTCTAGGTCCGGCTGTCTCGCTATCAAGTGCCGTTAGAGGTGAGTTTTTTGGCTTTTGGCAACCGAAAACGCTGAGAGGACTTCTTTCCAGACGGGCGGGTGAGAACTCGTCCGGTGAGTGTTTTACCATTTTTGATTTCGATAACCAGTGGCTGACTTTTACTTTTCAACATATTCATTCTATAATTCTGCATTCGGGGTTGCTATGGTCTATCTTGTGAGTCGTTTTTCAAGTTTGTCGGTGGGGTCAGAGACCTGGGTATGATGAGTCTGATTTTCTCCTTGCTACCAACTATTATTGCTTAAAAGAGTGGCTACCCAAATGGCGCGCAAAGCCCATCCATTCGTCAATCGACGGGAGTCGAACTTGAACTGAAATCCCGCCTTACGAACCACCAGCTAGGCGAAACGACAACCAAGTAATTTGGCGCTTCAGGCTGTATAATCCAATCGGAAGAGCTGCATAGACTTGATTTACTTTCTTGAAAATTTAGAGACATTTCTGGCGGTGTAGCTAGGCGGCCCATTATGCCTTTAACTTGATGAAAAGTACAAATGATAGACTATGGATGGCAGATGATTCTGATTGAGCTATTAAGTCATGAGAATGCAGTACGTACCACTCCGTTGCAGATGATCAACATCCTAAATGAACGCTTGGATCCTAGCAGTTGCGTTGAACGGAGCGAAAGGGGTGAAAGGTCAAGGTGAGCGGGAATAGTCTGTCCTTCTGTCAAGGTTTCCATGAGACGGTAGGATGATGTGGCGACAAATTGAGAGGCCTTTGTCATTCCGACACAAAACTCTGAGGGTAAACTAGGAGTCAGTGCAGGATCCCCTCCTAGAGTGACTGGGACTGCGCGTCAGTCGATACGGAGGCGTGGGAGGATCCATTCTAACCGATTCCTACATTATGCCAGGATAAAAATCGGACTCGGAAATTGATGTTTCCGGGTGAATAATTTGCGGGCTGACCGGTAGTAACCCCTTTGTGGGTACTAGTAGCCGTCGGTTATCTTGCCCCTGTCCGTCCCTCTCTCTCTCCCTCTCCATCTCTCTGGCGCCTTTTCATGGTCTAGTCGGTCTTTACACTCTTTTCATTCTTTGGGTTTATTCGTTAATTTAGGTCAGTTCATCTCATACTTTGTTTAATCCATCTCACATTCTTTACAGAACTTACGAGCATTTAGAGCTCAAACTACCCACAGTCTCTACCCTCAAAATGCTCATTCGTCTTCTCCCAGCCCCTAACCAACCAACCATCCTCTTTAAACTCACTTTTGGGGATCTTTCAGGCGATATACAGCTACCTTCAGCATGGACCCATCAACTAGCCGCTCTTGATATAGACGACATTGAAATCCCAAAGTTAATTCATGCTTTAGACAAGGCGGTCGGCTTGCAATGCATCCTGGAAGAAGTGAGGTTCGATCTGGTGAACCGGATCGTAAAATGTTCTTTTGTAGACGGAGAGTCAGAGGAATGGCCAATGGAAGAAGAGCTTGAGTGTGGTTGCCCAAATGTAGAGTACAAAGGATCTCTGGGATGTGGATTATGCCGCCGTGGTCCAACCCTTACGGAGCGCTTAGAAAGTGTATTGGACGACGTTAATGAGAGTGCAAAGGAGACGGAACGCGAGAGAAAGGAGGAGGAAGACAAAACAAGGTTTCTCAATCGAGGTTTGGGTCAGGCGCTGGATGTGAAGGAGGACGACCTTGTTCATGCTGCCGCACAATCTCTATCACTCAATTCACCCCCAGGTAGTGTCAAGGGTACCCACAAGAAACAACGAACAATGCTCATGAATCTCGTAGCGTTAGTATCCGTTGCCAATCTATTATTTCCCTACTAACTTCTTTCTTAGGTCCCTTCTCCCACCCAGTGGTTCAGACTCTACCCGTCCACCTCGTGCACTGAAGCGATCAAATTCCCTTCCAACCTCACGACCTCCTTCGCCCTCGGAACAAACAACCCCTAATGACTCCTCATCTTCAGCTTGGTCATCGTGGTCCTCTCTCACCCGCTCTGTCTCCAACCCCATCGTTTATAAACCTTCATGGGGAAGAAGGAATAAACACGGCCATAAATACAAGTCAAAGTCGATCTCCGACTCAAACACACTAAATACTCATCAATCTTCTGAGGAATCACACACGTCTTATTCAACGCCTGCATCGCCCATCTCAAGCTCTCCTCCATTATCGGCTTTCTGGCCATCAAAAGAGAGGGAACACGGCTCCCTACCAGCTTCTCCCCTAGCCGAATCCCTCGAGATAGCTCCTATCGTCATCTCTCCTCCTCTGCCTCCCAAACTCAGCGCAAAGGCCTTGAGAAGACGAGCACGTTCAACGTTGGTCGACTCATTCAGAGCCTGTGTTTTACCAGAACTTGGGAAAAGAGTACGAGGCCAGCCTGTGACCCACTCATTTGTTTGGGAGAGAGCAATCACGTCCGCGACTACTTATTACACGTGGTCTATGAACAGCATGATCAAGCGGGTCGAGAACAGTCTTGCGACCGTTGTCGACGAGGCGACAGATTACCTGACCAACGCTGGTGTCCAGTTCCGTCTATCGCATTCAGCATCACAAGGAGTACTTGCGGATGCTCCTCAATCTTCCGAGGGCTCGGTGGCATCTCTCTACACGACTGCGACCGAGTCGAGCGCCACAGAGACAACCTCTGTTGAGGATGGGTCTTTCGACTCTGATTCCACAGACGAGCACGTACCTCGCCCTTCCTCGCCCATTCCCACACATCCTCACGACAAGCTCGTCGAGCCGCAGTCGTCCGCTCTTCAAACTCGTGGCGTAATCGCAGCCCACACTGCCAGAACCTCCCTTCCTTCTTTTCCTACCGTCGACATCTCAACCCTGTCCCTAATCTTGAACCATGTGATTGCACATCTCGAAACGACTTACACCGCCCTCCTAGCTCTTCATTCTCACTTGTCGGCAGTATTGGTCGCAGCGAAACACAGAGAGAAAGAAGCTATAATGGAAGCCCAAGCGAGGGATGATTTGCTTGAAATCAGAGGAAGGAGAAAGGCATGGCTTGGAAAAGGCTGGGGACTTGCACGAAGTCAAGGGGAATTAGTGAAAGCCGCGTTGGATTCGTCAACGTGGCGGGTTTCTTCCCAAGGTGCTTTTGACCTCGCTATGCCCTTCCGTCCGAGTGGGCTTGGAAAATACACTTGGACTTGTGAGGAATGGGAACACGAGCCTTGGTATTGCTTTCCCGGATACTGCTCTGACCCCAAAAGACACCATCACCAAAACTTTGATTTTTTAAAGTACAGGGAGGACGAGTTCAATTTGTATTACGTGGACGCAGAGGAAGAAGAAGAAGATGATGATGATGATGGTTTCTCACTTTCTTCTTCGAACTCGAGTTTACGAGGCACCTATCAGTACCAATCTTCTGGAGTTGCATATGAGGATCATCCTCGTACTCCTCCCCTCGAGTATTCTCCTTGTGCACGGATAAGACGCTCACTGGACGAGAGTATTCCTCTTCTCTGCGACGAGACTTTTCCAGAAACGATTCTTTCGACTTCTTTACCCCCCACTGCGACTGTGGCTTCAGATGGACCTTTCACCCCCGATTTGTGTGCCCGTCGCGCGTCTGGTGAATCCGATTCGACCATGGAACATGGGGCGGCAAATTCTCGTCCACAAATGGAGCCTGTAACCCCCTTCACAGAATGTTTTACCAATCCTTTCGATGAAGAAGACAAGGCTCTAGTAGGCTGTCGACGGAGCGAAATAAATGTTGTTGGAGGAGTGACGAGGCGTCATCATAGGGACAGTTTTCCAGAGGACTCCAGGGATACTGACTCGGATTCCGTCATTAGCAGCTGGACCAGGTCTTCTACCTCATCTTCTTCCTCATCTCGCACGCGATCCAGGAGGCAGTCCTCTCGGTCGAGCGTCGGTAGCACCGTCTTTTTCCCTGTAAGTGAAGAAGAGTTCGACGAGGAGGTTACCGACCGGATGTTGTTCACCGTTTCTGTCGATGTTCGCGATAATCCGGTATTCTCACCTGAGACGCCTAGATCCCGAAAAAGTAGCATGCCGAACGATTATTTTGGGTTGGATTTACCAAGAAGAGCTTCGGACGGGTTTCCTACGTCCCCCATATCACCTACCACTCCTACGTCAGGTACTCCCAACTTCGAGCACGTCGTTGGTCACCGCTCTTCTGCTTCAAGTCTGTCACAGGTATCTGTGGCGGATGGTGAGAGTGCACCTTCACCATCGGGTCTTTCAGTGGGTATCACTGTCGGTGTATGAGCTCCCGCACCAGCTGGCAGTGGGTGGTATGTTTTTCAATTCTTTCTCCGCTCTGCCTGTTCACCACGCTCATAGTTTTTCTCTGTAGGTTACATTCGTCACAAAATTATTCATCTCACATCATTTCAACAACATCTCAACCCATACCTTGCGCAAATTATCTTACAAGCATTGCTTTATCTTATTGACACCTCCAGCATCCACATCTGCCTTATTTTTTTCATCGCAACAGTGCTATTTTTATTCTTTTTTTTTCATGTCTATCCTTCACGCAACTTACTCAATTTAAGGCTCAAGCTCTGGAGCTTCTAATCACGTTTTTTTTGTTTACCTTACATGATTTGTATTTAGAACCCATACTTATGCTTTGAGACTTAATGTGACCACGAACTAGGCAAATCTGGAGCGACACATTCGTTCTCCGTGAGGGAGGCAACCGACCAAAACCGGAGAATCAGAGTTGCACTACACTTTTGCTTTTGGGATAACCGACACACCCATAAATGCCTGTTTGTTTTTTTTTCATCTCAAAATTTTCCTCTGTCCGAAATCTTTACCACTAATGGGCATCTGATCCGATTGGCTGACACGTTCCAAATCGACACTTTTGTTCGGAAATGCTACGTTTTGGAGATTTTTTTTTGCCGGACTTTTTTGGGTGCATTGGGTTGAGTTCTTATGCTCACAAGTGTTTCAACGGAGAAACACATAACTCTGCCGCCTGAGCTCAACAATAGCTCACTTTTGGACCTGGCACGTGTATGGGTGTTCGAGTAGGCAGGTTGACTCTTCCATTTGTTCACTCGTCATTCTACATGAAATTGAAATTCCAACCGCAATTCCTGATAAGAGAAATCCAAACTGATAGTACTGTGAGTACACCATTACACTGAGATGGATATATAAATAGATAACTACGCTACGCTGATCATGCATCAATGAATAAATCAAAAACCACTCAATAGTGTTCTTGTCGTCCTTGACTCTCCAGCGCGGGATCGGGCTCATCTCGGTAACTACCACCACGAGAAGACGGTTCATCCTCGTCTTCCAAAAATCCAGAATGGAATCCCAAACCGCTCGAAGCAACCTCAGGTCTTAGCCTCGTGTGTTCATCGGCAGCATCATCGTCGTCATCAGAAACCTCCCCAAAGGCATCGTATAGCTCCCTAGTGGTACCTCTGCCCCCCCTTCCGATACGGCCACCACTCGCACTATCTCTTCCGGTAACGCCACTTTGGCCCAAAGAACTCATCCCAACGTCTTCCTCTCCGGCGAGGCTCTCATACTGTTGCCTTCGTTTCTGGTTCATGCGCCTCCTCCAGAAGAACAAGCCAACTCCCATGCCAAATACTGCCACAATGGCGAGACCAACAAAGAACCACTTCTGATTATGACCCCACTTGTTCATGTCAGAAAACCATCCTTCGTCTGCGGTCGGCACACTGGTGGCGGTTGCGGAACCAGTAGGGAAGGCAGGTCTGGTGTTTTCCCCTGCTGCTTCACCGTGATCGCCAGGAAGGTGTTCGGTCGGTTTGGTAGGAATACGAGTCGTCGAAGCGCCGCCGGTCATAAGAGGGGGGTCTTCATGTGGTGGGAAGATGGTGTCCTCCTCCGGAAGTTCATACAATTTAGCCTGCGCAGGATTGATAGCAGAACCCCACAGCATCATGTTCCAACCGAGGAAGGTACCATTGCGTGCGGGATCGCTTTGATCTGATACGCGAATCGTCCAGTCCCCAGCAGGATCTTCGTCCCTGTATGATCATTCGGTTTAGTTCTATTATGACAAAAACTGGGTCACTTTTGACGTACCAATGCTTGACAGACATAAACGTCCAGCCCGGGTAACCAGTGCCATCTGCATCATCTGCTCTTCTTCCACCAAGAACACTTTTAATACCCGCAGGACTGACAATCTCTACTTCGACATCTCCCCTCTTCACATGGTTTATCCACACTTTCACTTGTATATGCTCCAGTTTCTCGAAATTGGCAGCATTGAGCATTTCCTTTGTGACAGTGATAGCGCTTTTAACCCCAGCATTTGGATCTGATCTCTCGCCTTCCCTCTGAGGATTTGTCAACTGAGTGATAAAATCCCCACCACTGTAGTTCCCTTCCTCCGTCATTTTACCGTTTCCCAACACTACTGTGGGCATTTTCAGCCAGACCTGTGGTTTGACGTTCTTCCACTCTTTTGCTGCAGGAATAAATAAGCCCGCATCTAGGGCTCCGAAGCCGTATTTATAGCTGTAAAGGCGGCCTTGAGCAGTTTTCTCCCAGTCGGGATCGTTGTCGTTAATCATGCGGGCGGTCCTTACGCAGAGATGTTGGATATCACGCCACGTTAAGTCGGGTCTACAAACACCAGGGAATCAGAAATCCAGAATGTTTAGTGTCTGTAGAAAAAACGGACCTAATTTCCATCGCCAGGGCGAGCACGCCAGCGGCGTTAGGAGCGGCAGCCGAGGTTCCTCCATGAGTCTTGGCACAGGACTCCTGCCCTCGATCACTTGTTACCTACGTACGTGCTGAGGGTGAGTTACATACGTCAGAGATTGACAGATTGACACGTACTATGTGTTTACCACTCCCAGAGCTATATGCGACAACCATGTTCGCGGCACAAGGTTCGGAATAGTAAGGATGCAGACCTTTATAGTCGATGGCAGAAACGGTGACTGAATAGATACTATTGGTGTATCCGTCGAAGTTGCATTGGTCTCCTCTTGCAGCACCGTTTCCACTGGCGAATACGAAGATGGAGCCTTTACCGCCCCGTCCATTGTTGATGCCATTCAAAACAGCTTTCTTAATGAGTTGAGAGGGTCCTTCCATTGCTTGGCCATTGTCCGGAGGTCCCCAACTGCAGCTGTAGATAGAAACGTTTTGGAAGCCGAAGTTGAGCGCAGCAGCTTCGTCGACATCGGAAATGGGACCGGAAAGAATGCGAACGCCAGCTACTTTCGAATCGTACGCGATACCGATACCACATGCGGTGTTCTTTCCAGCGGCAACTTGGCCAGCGCAGCGTGTGCCATGGTGGTCATCGAAGAGTTTCGGGGTTGGTAGGTCGGTATGATCATTGAAATCATGTGAGTTGACGGCATCCTTGAAGATGGTCAGGTTAGGCTTGGAAACAGCAGGTCGAAACTCACGAAATTATCCTTTAGGTCTACATTAGTATAGTCCAATCCATCATCGACAAAAGAAGTTATAACGCCCTTCCCAGTAATGCCCATATCCCATACGGACGTTACATTCATCATATGTTCCGGTTGCTCGTCGTTGACTAGATGCCACTGTTCTGAGAATAGCGGGTCTTGAATACCCATCCTTTCCGCGACACCTCGCGAAGATGTATCAGGATTTATAGGTGGTGGTGCACGTTTTACTCTCTGCCGTAGTTCTTGACGAGAGAAATATTTAACTGATGAGTCGAATCGTTTAGCTAGGATTTCCTCGCTTGAACGGACGAATAGGTTTGTAGATGAAGGTGCTCGAGCTCGGGATCGAAGTACGCTGTACTTGGTCATAACATGATCAGACGGGAATTCCGTTCGTGTGTCGAGCTGTTTTTCTGCACGAACTAGCCAGTGATTGACGAGTTCTCCCACCTGGTTAACGATTTCCACTCCAAGAATCTTGGTTACCTCCGCCAGGGATGCGGAACCCGCTGGATTGTGTTCTAGCACATAGTAGTTGTGTGTGTGATATGAATGTGGATATTTTGAGGATAGAACTGATGGAATTGTGTATAGAAGAGTTGCAAGGAGGGTGAGTGGAAGGCAGCGCATGATACTGGCTGCTGGCCTGTAGGGCGGATGGTGGTGGTAAAAAGTTTGACGGTGAGGGCACAGCCACGTTTCAACACCGCTCTTGACACCAACTCCACCTGAACCTCGCACTCAGTGGTTACGATGTCCGACGATGAGATGAATATCGATGAAGGTTCGTCCATGTATTCGGTACACAAGGATTTATCTTTGATTTTCCACCTTTAGTTGCCGCTGGAGGAGCCGTCAAACGAAAAGGAAGAGGTTTTCAAAGCTCTGGTTTGTGCATTCTTCAACGCCATTTTGAACGCGTCTTTTAATCTCTTTCTTTGAAGGTGGAGGGAATGAGGCGAACACGGGCGCAGAACCCACCTACGACCGTGTTGAATCACATACGAAGGATACTGACTCGAGAGCAGCACGATGTGAGTCGCACCTTTCCGTATGTCCAAACTCAGCTCAAAATATCTCATCAACCTGTACAGCCGTCGAAGGATGGATTGTTCTTGTCACTAATGTTCACGAAGAAGCTACCGAGGAGGAGGTAACGGATAAGTTTGCGGAATACGGGGAAATAAAAAACCTGCACCTGAACCTGGATCGAAGAACGGGTTATGTCAAGGCATGTTGTCTTCATAAGATATCCGATTTTTTTTTCTGAATTTTATCAAAGGGCTACGCTCTTGTTGAATACGAAACTATGACCGAAGCCCAGGCAGCCATTGATGGCGCATCGGGTTCAACTTTCCTTGAACAAACAATTCAATGCGATTACGCATTCGTCCGTCCACCACCCTCTGGTCCGAAGAAGGGACGCGGTGGCCGTGGTCGAAGTGCTAGTCCTACCCGACGTCGATAATCTATTCGCTTTCCGATGTATACTTACTTTCCCTCACCTTGTAGTTCACCAAAAATTTCATGGATATGCTTACGCCTTCCGGGTGAACCCTGATTGGAATTCGAGTGTCTCCCTCCAATTACTGTGTGTTCTAGTCCGTACAAGGCCAGATTCAAAGGCGAAAACGACAGAAAATCCCCTGGATCCCTTTCAATCATCAAGTTCTTCTTGGGAGTCGCTTATCGGGTCGGGTGACACGAAACTTATCGCCACTCACTGAGAAATTCTGTAGCGGTGTCAGATGTTTCGCAATCTGATGAGACTCGTCAAGGGAAGTCCCTTCAATGAACGCGAGAAAAACCAATATTTTCGAACACCTAGGTCCCAGTCGGATTCAGGTTGGAATTTAAGATCCGATCGATAGCTCCGTCTACAATGTCGGAGAAATGACCATGTTAACTCTACCCCCGCTGTCCAAAGGGGGCGCCGGCAGCTTGAACAGTGAGGACTCTTTTTTTTTCTTTCGCGCGCGGCTCCAGCATATTGATGATGAATGCTATACGCGCTTCCTCTTGTGCAGGACAATTAATTAGCTTGATTAGTCGGCGGCATATTCTGGAGGGGAGGTAGTACATTCGCCATCTCTGAGCTTCGTGACCACTATCAGATCTGGGTGCACAAGTCCTTCAAATCTGTAACCTGGGTCGAGCCGGAAATAGCTACGGCTAGAAGTTTATGTTCAAATCCTGAGACCTGATGGCTCACGACATACTGCTTTATTTTGTCCACTTTGGTATGGGACTAATACATAAAAACTGACGAAACCATTGGATACCACACACTCCGCCGACCATATATGAATCTAGACGCCTCAAAAGCCTAGTGACCCAGTTTTTTTTTTACCCTGATTCTTACTTCTTGCACCCTTGAACGCACACCACATACCTCTAATCATGTCGACTTTTTCATCGCAGCAAATGATTCGTCCTCAATTTCTTCCTCGCCTTGTTCCTCACCTGTATCAAGGCGACCAGCCCAGCCGTCCCAAACACCGTGCTCTGTTGTAAGTACTGAATTTTTAGCTATCGTGAGGCCCTCTCAGCTGCATTCACCAGCGTGCGGACTGAAAGTCCACTAGCCCATACTGAACATAGTGAACGTAAAGACCTCAAATTTTGTGTCGTTGGTACCTCAGGGCCGCTGAAATCTCAGTCGATGTAAGGACCACCTTCCTGCCGTCGGTAGCCCCAAATATTAACATCGCACTGCACTCGCTTTAGGAAAGGAAGAGTTTTCGCGCCAGAGACTCTCGTAGCTATGGCTAGAGAAAACGAAGAAATCCGACGAACAATCCAGCTGAACGGCCGCTCCCTCGTCCAACTGGACATCTCGACCCTCGCAACTCTTGCAATGTAGGTCCATTTCATTCAAATCTGACCTAAGCGATGTTACTGAATTTCGTCATTTTTCGGACTCCCCTGTGGCAGGATGGTCGATTCCACGGAGTTCCCGTCGTCATGTAGGTCACATCAAATCTTAGTGGTGACCGGTGCCTCAACGACTGCTTTTCAGACTACTTTTGCGCTCTAGTGGAGATTTTGACGTGTCTGAAGGACCGCTTCAATTTTCCGTTCCAGACAGAGCTCTTCCATGGGTGGAAATTCAAGCAAGTTCCCTCTCTAAATTGTTAACTAAGGCTATTGTACAATATTCTGGCAAGAACATCTCGAGAAAAAAAAAAGCCAAATCTAACTTCGTTTTGTCACACCGAAGATCAGATCCACTGAGACGGCAAATGCAAATGCGAGATCTCATACGAACACTGACAAACAAATTAGACCAAACCAGAAGGACCCTTTTTTGACCCAGGCCGGTTCATCTCCTCCATCACAAGTCCAAAGTCCCGGAAACCTACAGTCATTTCCAGAAATCTCCGTTTCTCAAGATTTCAAGTTTCAAGTTCAGCGGCTATGGTCGGGTGGCTCAGCCCCCGAATGCATTCAAACGATCCACACGTCCCTATCCGGCATGAATCCCCACGACGAATATTTGCTCAGAATCCCTGAATGTTGACGGGCCGCGGATCTGGAGGTGTGAGTCTGGATTCTGGGATTGGATCGGAATTTATGCCTGGAAGCTGCAGGGGGATAGTGTCTTCTTCCCACGCCTCCTTTCCATATCTCTCCGCACAACCTGGATTACAACTACAGCACAACTTAGATCGAGGAGCATGGTAGGCGAGGCGACTTAAAGCTACCGAAGATCCGGCAAAAAATAAAAAATATCACAGTGGACGTGCGCGACGAACAGGTTAGTGCTATTCACCGTAGGGGATAAAATTACTTCCCTTTTACGCCTCCGCGAGCGAGGACATGGATTTTTCAACAGCCCAAGTACGCGGTGAAAAGGGTTACAGGTGGACGGTTCGCACATCATATCAGCCGGGAAGTCCACAACGAGTAGTTATCGAGCTTTGCGTTCGATGGTAGGGAGTGTTGTGGGCGAAGATCTACGTCTACCCAAGAACGATTAGTTCGGATCGCAACGCAAACAGCTTCAAACGCATTACAATGGTGCTGCAGTGTCCTATTACCGCAAGGAGAGCCCCGACCCATCTTCGCTGTCGTTAAACCCCCCGCCCTTTGTGCCACGTCGTCCAATATACTTGTTCTCGCTCACCATTTCAGGTTGTTGAGACGAGTACTTAGGGACCACTTACATGGATTCCATTCCTGCACGACTAGAACAGACCACCTACTACCATCCTCTGCAGGCCATCGATATCTTGATATTCGAGGGGCGAGCAAGCCACAGTTAAATTCTAAATCCTTGAGTGATGTATGTTTTGGTATTCCTCAAACGCCCCCCGGTGACCGAATAGCTGTGGTCTGTCCATGAAACAAAGAAAGTCGTTTATTTTGAAATCGAACCAGACCTACTGAGCGTTTCGGATATTCTTTGCTGAAGAGAAACTAAAAAATTGTGACCCCACTTCGCTTACGCCGTCGAGTCAGCGCTATCTCGAGCTAGTTTAACTAGAGGAAATGCTCGAGGGTAGTGACAGTACTAGTGGGAGGTGAGGTGACGGGGAAGCGGAGGAAGGTACAAGTTGATTTTTGACTTTACGTCAGCCGCACAATTTTCAGTCTTCTCCCACCCCAGCCTCCGCATCGAAAACCAGACATTGACTGTAAACTGCGACCCAAATTGAGCTCATCCACTTCCCAACCTTGGAGAAGTTCCAGAGGACACAAGTGCTGCTTAAAGATACTTACTCATGAAGTCGTACTTTGGTTTTACCTTTCTTTTGACTTGATCTGACTTCCGAGAAATGATTGGCTTGGTTTATTACAGGGCGGCACTGCATCGGACAATGGACTTCATTTGGCACTCTTGTAACGTCGAAACCCTTATTGAGTATCATTGTTGGTTTTGAGAAAGTTTTTTCCTGCAGGCAGCGATTCAAAATCATGATTCTCTCAGTCAAGAGAACACGTACCTACTTAGGCTACTTATTGGCGCAACGAACTGTGGAGGTTCTTAGGCTCGAGGTGCAATGCTTGGATTTTGGAAGAGCTCTATGTTGCAGTCTTTGCGAGCCCTAATCGCGTTGATGATCAAGGAGTTTCTGAGTGCCGAGTTATCTGAAAAATGTTTTTCTGGTGTTTTGATACGCGTGGCTTCAAGATAGAAGGTGTATGTTGGCTGGACATCTCCTTCTCAGCCATTTAGGGCTCATTTCTTTTTACAGAAGTCACGTGATAGGGCGCTTCAAGGGCGTCATTATTGTTGAACGTTAAACCTCCAGAACGAAATTCAAGGGTTAACTAGAGTGATAAAGCAACGTGGAGAGCGGCTGATCTCACCTCATCAACAATCTCACCTCATTAATGTCACAGTCCGCACCTCAATCATTATTCGAATCCTCATCAGAGGACTGAAGGAATGACGTCCGAACCAGTGTGTCGAAATTATGTGCTCAGCCTTGCGACCTTATTGATCATGACCTTTTGCAGGCATTCATATATGGACCTGGATCTAGTGGTATTGATATTAATGGCACGAAAAATGTCAATTCTGTGAGCAGACTCTACCGTGAAGTCGTTACCAAGGGCGAAACTCTAAATCGTCGCGTCATCGACTAGGTCCTTGTATTCCTCGCACTAGAAGGTGGGCTGCCGTCCCTCTCTTACTCTCCGCAGTCCACACCTTATTTTTGACTATACGTTGATCCTCAGCTACTGGCTTTTGGTAGTCCAGACCGTTTATCACGGCTCCCCTCGCAACACGATGATTCTGGAGGTTGATGGTGCTTAGAAGTACCGAAAAACCGAATGCGGTGGTCGGATGTTACTGTCTAATCTGACGGACGATCAGAGTTGAAGAGATAATATGCCCAACCTTTACGACTAAGGAATGTAAACTGACGCGGGGGGAGGCAAGATGTAAGATCTTCGTTCGATTTTTTTATCACTGAAGTTCTTTTCAATATTCACACGCGGCACACTCAAATCACCCCCCGCCACCTTCCCAGGGGACCCTAGATTTGAACCACAGATTTCCGATTTCAGTGAACCAGCTCACCTCGAGTCTCGCCATTTTTTTAACGGTTCCGATGGGTATATAAAGGACGAGGACCTGCAAAACGTCTCTTCAGTAACTTGCACGATCTCCAACATGTCCATAGCCAACTTCTCTAACTTTTCCCTTTTGTCTAACGATTGCCTCTGGAAATTCGGTTCTGCCCCCCCTTCCGCAGTCATCTTCTCTGTCCATGCCCGACAGAGCTGTTGTCTTTGAAACCCAAGTTGAAGTAGGTGTTCAAAATCATTTCATCGACGACGTCGCGCTCATCATCTGATGTTGCCTTGCTCCCGTCTTCCAAGCCACCGACCTGCCCGACCCAGATGGCTCCGGTCGTTATGTTCCAAAAAGGCTCGCAAAACGGGGAGTCTCCAACGACGTTGCCAAAGGGGCCTGAGACACCAGAGATCGCAGAAGAAGTGGCCGTTCGCCTTGAGATATTGAAGCAGCTTGCGCAATTATCCCCAGTGAGTCTACGCCTTTGCTGTGCCCTTCATCGACCTCCATTACCTACGCAATGCTTCCCTTTCTCTTTTTTCAGCAAGCTATGTATAGCGCTATTCGGATGGCAATTTTTCGATACATTGTCAATGCTTTGGCTCGTAGGGGGCTTTGACCACCATGGGAAAACTTTTCCTCTGTTTTCTGTCCCTGGCGTGAATAAACATTGATACCCTCATACACCAGTCGCCTCCAAGGCATTACTTGCTAAAATTAAATCTGAAACAGCCTACTTCTAAATATTTTCTTGGTCGTCGCACCTCCAAGTGTTGACATAGATGCGCTGTAGTGATAGTCTTCCTCAGTATTCCCCAGCGGCTGAATTTCAATCAAAACATGATCAGACGTTGCGACGTCGCTCGCATTAATCAATGATAGACAACAGAATGTATACAAACATTCACATGCACAACAAAGCATTGTCCATATGTGGTTTCAACGAAGACCAGTACACCAACGATTACTGTGTAGGACTTGGAAGTGCAACAGGCATCGGAGGAGGAGGAGGTTTCCTCCGTGTACTTGATCCCATTCCACTGTTTACACTGCCAACATCCCCATTCGCGTTGACTCGACCGACAGTAACGTATGATCCAAGTGTACTGGAAGGACTGGGCGAAACTGATAAAGACGCAGCTCCTGAGCTCAAGGAACTTCCCCCAAGAGAGACAAAAGAAGATGTCGACGACGTCGGCGATTGCGACTGAGGAGAAATCGGCCGTGGTGGTGGTCGCACCGGAAGAGACGGGGGGTATCTAGGATTCGGGCTCGCGGGCTGTTGTTTGGGCTGTGGTTTCGGTTTGAGAGACGGCGGGTGGGAAGGTGGCCGCCCAACTGGGGGAATCATGTATTTGGTGGGATCTCTCTGGGCTTTCCTAAGTTCTTCGTCAATCCGCCACATTCCTGTCACGAACGAAGCTTTGTCTAACGACCCGGACTGAGTTGGATCACATTCCGTCCTTGAAGGACACGTCAGTATAGAACAGGGAATCGGCCGAAGGAACTTGCCATATATCCTTTAGCCTTTCTTTGCCTAGCCGGGATTGACTCCATATTATTTTGATCACATATGCCTCTAATCTCTCTTGAGAACCCACAGGTCCATCGTCGTCTCTATTAATATCCTCATGCAACTTCTCTTTTCCCTTCTGTTCGTCCTTCTCGTTGGTAGTGAGATCAATGGAAAGGCCTCTCCAACCAGCTGCTTGTCGCGTCTTCCGCGCTTCTTCTGGAGACAACAGAACAGGTTTCCCCTCGTTACCAAACAGCGGTGGATCCTGCTCCAAAGCCCGAGTCTTCATCCGCTCTCGTTTCGCTCTCCTTGCTTGTTTTACATTCTCATCAAAAGTGCTTTCATAACGCCTTCTAGCGGTGGACGGGACAGGTGTAGGCCGAGAAATAGAGGGTGTAGATGCTTGAGATGGTGTGCGCCTCAGGCTCGTATTGCCGACAATATTTTGGGGTTTGGATCTAGGTAGCGGCGGGGGCGGGGGCACGGGTTTCTGCTTGTTGACGCTATTGAACGACGAATTGGAAGTCGACCGTCTGAGGTAAGGGTGATATGGAGGATTTGATAGTGGTGGAGAGGGGGGTGAAGGAAGTGTAGAAGTACGGTTTGGAGGTGTAAGTGTCCAAGATCCCGACACGGATGAGTGAATAGGGGGAGGTGCACGTTTGACGGGACTCGATGGTGAGAGAATCACAGTCGACGATGACGAAGATGTGGATGAAGCGGATGATTCGGGTTTGTTTTTCGGGAAGTCAGAAGAGCTGGATGATATAGAGGGAGACCGTTGGTCGTTTCGTCCACTTGTGCCTACTGGCGGAGGCGATTTTACTTCTGGACGTTGCGGTAACTTGGGTGGTCGAGGCTTGTAGGGTGCATTTAAGGATATTTGCTTTTCCCAATCCATTGTGAGTTGTTTCGTCGAGGGTTGTGCTGCTGAAACAGACTCTGTGGTTGACACGTTTTCAAATGAGGAATCATCTAAACTCGTTTGACTGGCGTTCTCGGAAAATCCTGTGAAATGTGAATCTGCTGTCTCCGCAGTCGTGCTCCTGTCGTCGTCCGAGAGAGATACAGAGTGAAATGAGGAAATTGAGGATGCTGGAACATGGCCGCCTCGACGAGCAGGGGGGTACGTGTGTTGTTGTACTTTGAGAGATCCTGATTCGGTTGAACGTGTGGGTGAACTAGGCACGTTTCTTGACGGTAAAGGCGGCGATTCTGAATCAAAATTAATCAAGGGCGGATCGTCGAGAACGTTCCAATCCTTGAGGTCGACAGTCGTGGAACTGGAAGGGCCATTGTTGAGTGATTCGAAAACCTTTACTCGCGACTGTACCGACATGATGATGGTTGAGGTTCAAACTGCTTACCAGCTTTGCCAATAAACTCAAGGAACCGTCCTACGTTACTTCGGGCTAATTCATTTTGCTGACATCGCTAGTGGTGGACGGTGGTCAAGGTCCTATGTAATGCAGTAAACATTCACAAGGCACTCTACGGTATGCAGTACATAGACAATTGAAGGCGAAAACGACCGGCCTGTCGGGCCTCGGATTACCCATACTCAAGAGCGTTTATTTAAGAAAAGCGGAACCTAGGCCTCGAACACTGCAGTCACTCCGCTTTTTGCGAGGCACAGAGACCATATAAGGATCGGAGTCTATCGCGGTCTTAAAAGGATCCCATCTGAGCTTTTTTTGTTGAGTTCTTCAACTGAACTTTTCATTATGGACATTGTGCAAAGTAAGTATGTAAATCAATTGATCTCCTACAAGAAGAGCGCTATGCTGTGGAAGCCTTTCGGAATACTCGAAAGCTGTCGTCAACCGTAATGCAAATGTCTGTATTGCACTCTTCATAGCCAACAAGCCCCGATAGAGTGGTAGAGCTCCTTTGAGTGTTCGTATCCTACATGACTTCCGCAAGATGAGAGGTACCGAAAACACTCGGACTGAGGGTCACTGACACACCTTTCTGAGCTACTTCCTGTCCGCTGCTAAGATGTCCTCTACGCGTTTCACCTTTCCATCGTTACCAGTGCCGGGTGCGATCTCTCTGTCGATACGAGTGCCGATACGGATGTCAGTTGCGATTCTGGGAGCGCCTTTAGCGTGAACGGCAGCATGGCAATCGTGGATAGCTTTGGAAACCTCTGACCAAGGGCCTTCTACCTCAAGAAGAAAATCAGAATTCGAGAATAATTCCAACTTTCTGAGAGTGAAATTCACCAAGATTTGTGCCATACCCACTGACAGGAGCTAAGCACGAACGATTCCAGGGTGCTTGAAGAGACGAAGAGGCTCACTGCATCTATCGATTGGAGTACGTGTGTCGGTTGCAATACATCTTTCCTATAAAGGAGGAGGCTTACCTTGTATGAAACACCCGATTTCTCGAGCACGCGTTGGCACTCAGCGATGTACTCAGCGACAGAAGGTTCACCCGTGCCCATTGGGATGAGACAAAAATCTGGTAATTTACTGTGAGTGAGCTAGATTCACGGAGACTTGTATACCTGCTACAGCATATAAGTCGGATTGCATGGCTGATGGTGGTGTTCAATCAAGCTCAAGTGGTGCTTGTAATGCTTGAATCTTATCTTATCTCCCCTTATTCCGGGATAGCCGTCTCATTTCTCATCAAGACCTGCCTCGAACATTTTTCACCCACCCACCACATCCCTCCAACATCAGATGTTGAATGAACTCTTCCTCACTCTCATTTGGCAAAACCATGACCTCTCTGATCTCCCCCTCCTCCTCCCATTGTGAGCTCTTATCTTACTCCCCCACCCTCCCTATCAACCCATTCATATGCTGTATATAATGATAATGTAGAGCTACACAACCAATACACCATAATTTGCATTTACAACATTGATGTTTCACAGCTGGAGGCCACCATACAACACCAACTCATCAATGAACAGGACTACCCCCACGTTTCTCCTCCATCTCCCAATTGACCTTCAAAGCTTCCCCTAATGCCATTCCCAATGCTCGAGCCAGTGGTACTGGAACTGCATTCCCAATTTGGCGGTACATCTGAAAAGGAAAAAACATCAAGTTTCAGGCAATATACATAGACAGGTAAAGGACACTCACGTCTTGCACCATCTTCCCTGTAGTCTTGTTCTCAGAACAAAAGATATAGTGGTCTGGGAAACCTTGTGAACGTGCTGTTTCCCTGATGGTATAGACACGTTTTTGCTGTGATGCATGAAAGGTTACTTAATTAGCCTACTTGACTGTATATGGCACCTACAGAAGGATGGAGGGACACAACACCCTTGATTTGTGGAGCCACCTCTGTCAGTGCAGTGCTGAAATAGCTGCCATCACCACGAGCATAGAAAGCTGTATTATGTCATAGTCAGAAAGGCCTACTAATGGAATGAGAAATTAACAAAATTCCACATTTATTCTCATGTTTTGTTCCTGGCCTAGCATATGGTGGCTGAAGGCAGATGGGTAAATCTTTTCATGTTGTCAGTGTAATCAATGCACAGCCAAGAAGGTACATACCCCTATGATTGGCCTTCTTATTGAGGGGAACATTAACAGTGCTTTCAAGATGATAAGTAACCTCATAAGCAACCTGTCCATTGGTCTACCCACCTTTCAACAGCTTTTGAACCATAACGATGAGTGACATGTGCCTGAACATCCTGGCCCTCCATCTTCTCTCTCATCCAATTCTGGTAGGCATTGAGAGGAGGTGTTGTGTATGCTACACCATTTGGAAACCCAGGTAATTCACTCCATTGGGACCTTTGACTTGAGCCCACAGCATCACACTGGATGATACCACATTCAGAGCGAGCCTGTGCCTCAGTTATGGCTCGTTGCCCCCATGGTATAACCTTGTGAGGGTCAATCCTATTGCAGCAAAGCAAAGCACTTTGAACAATTGCCAAAAAAAAAAGCAGAGCCACTTACCAGTCAAAAGGTGGCTATAAGAAGTAACAGCAATCATGAGGAAAACATTGGAATGTTGGAGGGTAACATACCAAGTCACTGATAGCGTCAAACACTGTGACATTCTTCAAAGGAGCATGGCTGTATCTTCCCCTCTCAATGTGATCTGGGTCTCGAGTCCGTGTAGCAGGATGTGAAAACTTTCCCTGCTCACATGGAAGTTTCCACCTCCCAGCTGTTTTGGGGAATGCATGTGTAGGAACAGGGAAGTCAGGTAATTTAAGCCCACGTTTTGCTCCCCAAAAAATGATTCGTTGACGGCTTTGGGGAGCACCATACTGTCCGGCTTCGAGGATCTTGAATTGGACCTGGTAGCTGTATGGGGGGTTAATGGTGAACAATTCAAAGTGAGTAACCACACACCCAAGGGCAATCAATACACGAACAACCATCTTGACTACTCCCATCTTGATACCACCTACTAAACGCTTACCAATGTTCTTTGATCTGAGCGGGAATCGAAGGAAACCTGTCACATTCTCCAGGAGGAAGTAGTCAGGTTCAAACTCCTCTACATATGAGAGCATGTTGCAGGGAAGCGAGGACCTGAATTTGTTCTGAGGTATGTAACATGAACATGGTTTAGAAAACACACCTCACGTCATCTGCTTTCTGTAATGGGAACAGTAAGTGGAATTCCCTCATAGATGAATCACAAGAAAGCTCACCGGTGAATGGTTTGCACCACTAAATGCTTGACATGGAGGTCCTGAAAGCAATGAGGTCTTGGATGTAGATTTGGTAAGCATACACACCTCCAAATATAAAATCAACCTGACCCCTCTTCGGCATCTCAGGGCAGTACAGTTTGCTGCTGAAATTAGACTCTAAACGCTTTGGATGTTTGCCCTCTCGGTGTTCAATGGCATGCTTTAACAAGAGATTGGAGTCTTGACAGTACACCTTGGTCTGAGGATGATTCATCCTGCCAATGTTTAACGTCGTTAGCCGGAAGATAGACAGGTACTCACTGGTAGGTCTTTGCCGAGGCGGGAGAAAATTCCACTGCCCATTGTGTATCCACAATCCCGGAGTAGTTCATCCCTGTGCCCATTCCACCGCCACCTGTAACGCCGTCAAGACATTGAACGTCAGTGGGGTATATGACTAACCACTGAAAAGCTCGAGACCACGGAGTTTGCCACGGCGTTCCAAGGTGTCCTGGAAGTGTTTGAGCTCTTCCAGCCGAGACTCCAAGCAATCGTTGCACACTTGGGCTTCTCTTGTTGAGATGGGGATGACACCGTTGTCAGTTTCCTCCTCATTGAAGAACCAGTGGTCAATGTTTTGGGTCCACTGCTTAATCACTTTGGCTTGTGTTAGAGGTCGAACAAAGCACTTGCTATCGATACTCCTGAAATCAATCTCCATTTTACGCTGTGTGGAGACAAGACGTTTCTAGACAACTGATAAGCTGACTATCACAACCTTGAAGTTGAGAACATACCTCTTCTGTGGGCTGACCTTCTCGTTCTACAATGTCATCGCGTCTGGAGAAGGACCTGACAGTAACAGATACGGACTCAAGACCTTTCAGCTTCATCTTGAGTATCTGTGCTACCTCCAAAAGGTTACCATCAGTGGTCGCGACATAGACAAAGTCATGGACATGGTAATCAACACCGTATCGCGAGAATCCTCCATCCACCTTCCGAATCTTGGTTTCATCTTCCTCCTGGCATCGTAACGCGCACCCCACACACTTTTTGTGATCTGGCTGAGACTCGCACAGTTTTTCCATGTCATCGTCGGTGGGTATGTTGACGAAAGCATTTTGGACTTCATCCAACATTAGTCTGCAAAGAAAAACAAACTTAGAGATAGTTAGACGATAGTAAAGGCCCGATGCCTACGCGCAATGGAATTCATCTCCCATGTGGGCTTTGTCATCAACTTCTTCATTTTCCCCAGGTCCCAGGAATCGTATCTTGCACCTTCTGAAAATGGCAGCCACAGGGTTATCGTCGCACTTCGGTAACAGAAATAAACCACGAGAGTGGGCCGTTTCTTGTAGATAAGTTTTGTGACCGTGGTTGAACCATTGACCATGAAACTTCTTTAGTGGTAGGCCAGTCCGCGAATCAGTGTCGTTGTAGTCGTCAAAAAAATATGAAATTTTACAAAACCTGTTTAAATGCATTAGAATCAGTAAGAAAACTGATCCAGAGATACAGAGAAAACAGGCCACCTACCAAACATGGTTCGCGTAGTAGTTGCCTTTTCCAGATATTCCTGCAACAGACCCTTCAATCCTCATATCCCGCTCATCGTCTGAGGCAAGATCTTCGATATCGGGTGCAGGAGCGCTAGCCGCCATCTCGTCCTTCTCGATGCTCACCATGACATCGTCACCTATCTGATATGATTATCAGAACGAGCAAACCCAGAAAACAAGAACTATATGCGCACTGTATACACCACCCCATCCAAACTAACACTCTCATAGTAGTTCTTGGCTGACATTATTCGTTTGCCCCATCTAATGCATTTTGGATCTTCATGGTGTTCGATCACATTTTGTATCTCCTTTATCAGTGCTTCATCCTCCTCTCCTCCCATCGTAGAAGTGCCGGCGACCTCAAGGGTCAAATCGTACAGGTCTCGCACAATTCGTTCCACAATAGGTGTTACAACGGTGTCGTTGTTGTGCTTCAACACTTGCAGTTCCATATTAGAAGTAGACCGATCCTGCGTCCTGCCAGAGTCTGAAGTTTTTTGGTGGGCTTGGGACCGCTTAGAGGACGTGATAGTGGAGACAACTTCCGCTCCCTCAAATTCATCAAGTCCATGAAGGGACAGAACTTTTTGTATGGTGGTGGCAAGGTAGCCTCTCTGGAATGAATCAAAAAGAAAATCAAAACACAAATAACAATAGAGTACATACCACACGACGGCTCCGAAGATCTTGACTGTTCAAAGTTCTGTCCAGTATGGAAGTCACATTGGGGATGAGACCGTCTTGTTGACCCTGAATAAGTTCTAGAGACGAAACAAATTCGTTCGTAGTGAGTTCCTTGTCCAGAAACAGTTGACTCAAGATTAGGTGACAGAGGCGATGTTGAATGAAGAAAGGTTGGAAATAAGGCATATAAATGGACAACGGGCGGTCTAGAATGTACCAGGCGTACTTGGTACGTATATAGATTTTTCTGCAAAGCAAATTAAGTATGCTGGTAAGAAAACGACGACAAGAGAAGCAGAGTCCTACCCGTCGAACGATCCTGTGCCTTCGTCGTCCAGGTTATAATGGTGTATGTCAAACTCGACAATTTGGGACAGTTTGACGCAGGGGTAATCATCGTCTTCCTCTCCATCATAGGATTCGTCGTCCTCTTCAGGTTCAAACCAAGGTTTAACGATCCCTGTTGCACCGAGGTTCTCTGTTTTGAGATCTGTTTCGTTCAAAGATGCCAAGGAAATCAGGCGTTTCGTGGATCGTTGGTATATTGCGAAGTTATTGAGAACGCGGACGGGAACGATTTCTTCGTCATCCTCGAAGATGATGCCCGGATTGATCTCTCCCGGAATCTCGAGGTCTCCATCTTCAGGTATATAGTCTTCTGTGCCCGTAAATGTTTCTGTTACTGTAAGTCATCTCAGTATGATGACTGAGTAAATGGAAAAGGAAGTTACGTGGGGTGTAGGGTCGAGAAGCAGGCGTTATGGCTCCTTTGATAGACGGTGAGAGAGGTAAATAAACAACTAATGCTGACATACCAGAGTCTTCAAGCAATGACTGGGGATCTGGAAATTCCGGTGATATCGAACGACCGGGTGACATACTATGGTCGAGGTTAGGCTATGGTATTATGAATATAGTGGTTAAGGGTTAAGGAAGTCGCGTTGCAGGCGTTACGAAAGAGGCAGAATATTCACTTGTAATGGAGTTTCACGATTATTAGCTATATCACTTGCAGTAGGAGATTGACGCAAAGGAAGCTAAACTTGTGCGTTAGTGTCGATAATGAGTTACAGTGGTAGGGTGTCGCTCGCCTGGGCTTCTGAGGCTGTAGGTGACGGCTCTCGGACGTTGTTCTAACGAAAGTCAGGGAGTCAATTCTTGTAATGAGGGTCAAAAATCTCACTGAATGAGCCCTAGAGTTAACCAACTTTTTGCGTCGTTTCGTCGGTGAGCGTGAGGGCTCGGTCGAGGCATTCTCCAGTCTTCTCTTCTGTGGAAGTTGAACCCGTATTTCAACACAATCAACAATCTGTACGGTCTTCCGCTGGTCCTTGAGTACTTCCTCTTGTACAACGGTAGTTGACGAGCCTTCGACACGAGAAGAACTGGCTATAGATTTTGCATCCAACCGCTTGTGGTCCCGTTTTGCAGCAAGCCATTTTGGGGTGATAATTTCGACATATGGTCGTACATTATGGTGTACCATCGAGAATGTTGCGAAAGATCCAAGGTCGTTGGTGCAGGCAAGTGCACGGACGAGGGTATTCTGTTCATTGTTGAGCAAAAAGGAGTGTGATTGCAACCAAAATTAAACCTAACCCTAATGTCAATTCTCTTACCTCCACCAGACTCACTGCATCGCTTCCCGATATTGAATCTGGAAACCAGCATTCATAATGTCGGAAAAGGCCGCCATGGGATTTAGCGTGAAGACTAGAGCTCGTCAAGATGCAAAGTCCGCAGCGATGCTCGTCGCTGCGGCGTAAACGTGGACGGACGACGGAGAAGGAAAAACGACGAAGTGAGGCGAACGCTATGGCCTGAGCTTCGTACACAGTCGAGGAGCCCAGTAATAAGTCATGGTATGCATTACATTATCAATTTACAATCAGAACCCATTTAGATAGCACAACGAAATGATAACGATTATAGAAAAGGAATAAGAATCAATAATCTTCATCGTCGATGAACCGTAGTTTAGATCCATTGGCAACGCGTGCGAGAACGCCCATATCCTCATACTATTACACAGCCGTTCGTCAGCTTCAAATTCACTCAACGACCCGGAAAACCCGAAAACTTACCTCTGCAATAGTCTCATTCATCTGGGCTTCACTAAACCCTCCTTTCGTCACCCTGGCCCGAACATCAATCATAGAGAGCTCTCCTCCGTCTTCATCTTCATCCGAATCAACATCCATATCTCTCTCCCCTCCAGGGCCCTTTCCAAATCGTTTTGTTTCCCTCGTTCGCTTAGGGCGACCCGCACCAGACATACTTTTGATGAGTCTGATGATTCTACTTTTATACGATCGATCGGGCTCATGTTCCAGATCACTATCCTCTTGTAGACTTTCTTTACTGCAATCCATTAATCTCAGCGCTTCGTCTACATCAGGGTGTTCAACCGAAACCGAGAACCGTAGTCGTGCAAGAGCTTGGGCGAGACGTAAAATCCCGAGCAGTGTACGTGCAGAGGTGTAGGTGTGCGAGGTATTCTCCTCTTGGTCAAGCTTAGACTTTTTGCGCAGCTTGACATATGAATCGACGATGTAACTGGAGACTTCGGGTGCAACATTTGGCCGGATAGTGCGAGCTTTGGCAATATAGTGCCTATTGGAACGTTGGTGAGGAATGCTTACGTTGCTTGGCTGTGAGGAGCGGGACATACCTCATAACATTGGGATCAACGACATCAATGCCCAGGTCGGGATGCCTGTTGTGCATGTGCACATGCGTAACGTGCTGCGCAAGACGTTCATCATCATCTCGAGACGGTCTGTCGAGGATGAGGAAAAGTAAGTCGAAACGGGACAAAAGGGCTGCCGGAAGGTTGATGTTCTCGACCGGGGAGGCTTTGAGGTTGTATCGCCCGTAAAGAGGGTTAGCGGCAGCAAGTATGGATGTTCGTGCATTGAGCGTCGTGCTGATTCCTGCCTTCGATATGGATATGGTCTGTTGTTCCATCACCTCGTGAATGGCCGTCCTATCCGACTCTTCCATCTTATCGAACTCATCGATGCAACAGATTCCGTTGTCGGCGAGTACGAGGGCGCCGCCCTCTAGGTTGCTTGTAAGCCGAAGTGGTTTTCCAATAACTGGATATAGTACTCACCGAGCACCATCTCATCTGTAACCGGGTCTCTCATAACCGCAGCCGTCAAACCGACCCCAGACGAACCCTTTCCTGTGGTGTACACTCCACGAGGTGCGATTTTCGATATATACTTAAGAAGTTGAGACTTGGCAACACCTGGATCACCCATTAAGCAGATGTTTATGTCTCCTCGAATCTTCAACCCGTCTGCCGTGACCTTGGTGACTCCTCCCACCAACAATAGAAGCAGCGCCTTCTTGACATCTTCGTGACCATAAATTTCCGGCGCGATACTTTGCGCAAGCTTTGTGTAGATGGTGCCATCACGTCTCAATTGCTCGATCGTGAGGTCCATCTCAGGAGTGAGAGTGAGCTCGCTGTATTGTTTCTTCACTTGGTGAATGTGAGAGGCTTCGAGGTAGGTGTCCGTCAAAAGTCCTGCCCGGATGGCTTGGAATCCGGTATAGGGTATAGGGAGGAAGATGCCACCGAGATGGACGATATCCCCTGGGTTCATTTGACGAGTCAAGCTCCCGTGAACGTGGACGGTCATTGAACGCGGAATGTGGCCGACGGGTACTTGATCAGCCTAAGCAAGCAGTCAATTCCGAATTCCATCTCAAAGGCGGAGCCACTTACCATCTCCTGGATTTTGACCTCCTGGAACGGACTAAAACGACAAGCTCGAGTTTGCATGTGCAATGTCCCTCTGATGTTATTCTTCTTGCATTGATCCGTGTTCTGACAATCGGTAATTGGCATGAACGTCTTGTTCGATATATCCTCGAATGTCTCAGCACCGCAGACATCACAGGTATACGCGTTAACTTGGAGTAGCGGCTTGACTTCAGAGACTCGCGTTACGATTCCGCGAACTGTGATGAGGCGACCAAGATGGGCTCCCCTGACTTCGCGCACAGCCATAGCTACGTCACTTGCAAGTGGCTTGAAATACACGTAGCTGTTTGTTCTGTCAGAGATGGGCTTAAGGACACTTAAAGGAGACGTACTATCGCCTGAGCAAGTGATCCGGAAACCCGGTCTGCCCTCCATCAATTCTTGCATTTCTCTCTCGACGTTGATGTAATAGAACGTCAATCACTTCGTCTTGATCACTGATATCTTTTGTGGGTATAGGCATGAGTTTGTCCACCACCTCGCTGAAAAGGTTGACATAACGGCGCGCGTTGTGTTGGATACGTTCGACGAGTTCTGTCACCGTGTTTTCGTGCTAGAAGCTTTCCATCAGCTATGAATATGTATCAGATATGGTAGCCGCACAGTGTGAATGTCCTCCAGATCCACTATTAGCATTTGTTGATCTCGATTGGCTATTTGTTGCTGCAGAACCTCGAGGTAAGAGAAAGACGCGTCAAACGCGTAGCAGTTCGCGCACCAGTTGATACATATACTTGATTGATTGTCTCTCTAGCTGTTCTGGATCGACTTCATCCGTGATGCTGATGTTCGAGAAGGTAGTGTCCAGGTCCTTATCCGTTGATTTGAACGTTGAGAGAAAATTACTTATTTTCTCTGAAAAAAAGGCATTGAAGATGGATAGATTTGCAAGGTTGTAATAGTTCCGTACCTTTTTCGGCTTCATAGTCGATGCCCAAATCCAATACGGGGGTCGACATGATGGTGGTGGGCAGAAGTTGGTTGGAGTGTTAGGGTTAGGTTTTGTACATGTTTGCAAACTCCGCCAACCCCTTTCCGCGTGCCGCACTGATCATGACCAACTATGCTAGCTGTACATGTCCAAACAACTGGGATCTCGACTGTGGATATAATGGCCAACGGTCACTAGGCCTGGATTCATATAAACGTGCTGTTTTCAGTGTCTGCACATCTGCGAGAAAACTAAAACTTCTATAAGTTACCTCGGTGAACGTACAACGTTTACAGTTATCGGTGAATCAGCAGCTTTAGCTTTAGATACAAAGAAAAGATCACGGTCTACAAGCACAAGGGGAGTCATCCTGAAGTATACACCCAACTACCGTCCCCACTGCTGGTACTACCGTCACTAACTTCACGGCGGGATGAGGACCTATGAGGCTCATCCCGGTAGCCTTTCAAGTCGTCGTCCGAACGAGTTCGCTTTAACAAAGGTTGACCAACCTCAGTGCCTTCAATCGGGATATCATCGTCATCTCCTCGCAATGGCGCCCCCTCATCACTGTCGGTCCTGCGGCTGTCGAAGGTTCTCATAGAAAGCTCGCGACTATATGAAGGCTGGTCCCCTCGCGCTGAAAGCCGACGTCTCCAAACAACTATAGTAGCTATAATCCCGACAACCGCTACCAACCCGATCCCCGCGAACACCCATTTCTGACGCGCCACGATCGTACCAAGGCCAGGAAACCAACTCGCACCATACGGTGCAGAAGCGTCATCATTCCCGAAGAATGAGGTTGGCTTTGTGTATACGCGGGTAACGCTGGGTGAAGGGAGAGAAGAATTCAGCGAGTTGTCGTGGGGTGGAAAGACTGTATCATCTGCAGGAAGTTCGTATTTCTTGGCTCGTGATGGGTCTATAGCTGATCCCCAAAGTAACATGTTCCAGCCCAAAAAAGTCCCATTATTATCTGGATTGACAGCATCCCAGACCCGTATGGTCCAGTTTCCCACAGGATCTTCTCCCCTGGACGATAATTTAGGTGCTGAAGAGTACTAGTGGAACAAATTAATAGACACGTCACTCACCAATGTTTAACAGACATAAAGGTCCATCCTGGAAAACCAGTGCTAGCAATATCTCCTCGCCTCGCTCCCGCAAGTAGACTTTTTATGCCATTCGGACTGACTACTTCCACTTCCACCTCTCCCCTTCTTGCATGTCCTATCCACACTTTGATATTGAGATGTTCCAGCTTTTCAAGATTATATCTCAATAGGTCATCTTCAGTGATAGTGATTGTACTTGTCACTCCGTCCATAGTGATATATCCACCCCCAGTAAAACTGCCATCTTCGGTCATCTTGCCATTCGCTAACTGTACAGTTGGGGTTTGTAGCCATGATTGGGGTTTGACAAGGTGCCAATCAAGAGCAGTTGTTACAAATCTGTATCCATCCAAAGCACCATAGCCATATTTGTAGCTGTACTGTCGTCCAATGGCCGTAGTTTCCCATTCTGCGTCGGCCAGAAACTCTTGGCGAGCGGTCTCAACGCACAAATATTGAATATCGCGCCATGTCAAATCCGGCCTGAACAAATGTTTCACTCAAGCAAGTATGCCCGTTGCATCAAACAAAGGACAAACCTGGCTTGGAGAGCGAGCGCAAATACCCCGACGGCGTTAGGCGCAGCTGCAGACGTACCGCCATGATAAGAAGAGCATTTATTTTTGCCCTTGTCAGTTGTGACCTATAATTCGCAGTCCGTTATCCAAACGTTCCGACGCAAGGAAACCGGATTGCTCACAATACTTTTCCCGTTACCAGAACTGTACGCAACGATCATATTCGCTGCACAAGACTCGGAGTAATAAGGGTGTAAACCCTTGTGATCCACGGCAGACACAGTAACGGACCAAATGCTGTTCGTGTAGCCATCGAAATTGCACTGATCTCCACTTGAAGCACCATTTCCACTGGCAAATACAAAGACAGACCCTTTTCCGCCCCGACCGTTATTTACCCCCTCCAGCATAGCCTTTCTAATGAGACGATTCGGGCCATCCATAGTTTTTCCGTCATCGGGTGGACCCCAACTACAGCTGTAGATAGAGACGTTCTGATATCCATAATTTAACGCAATCGCCTCGTCTGCATCAGATATCGGTCCTGACAGAATCCGTATACCCGCTACTCGCGACTCGTAAGCTATCCCGACGCCACAAATACCATTTTTCACGGCAGCAATCTGCCCTGCACAACGCGTCCCATGTGTATCATCAGATAGCTTTGGAGTGGGTAAAGCAACATTATCGTTGAAATCGTGGGAGTTGGCAGCGTCCTAGGTAGCGGCATGAGATGGGCGAAAAAAAAGGGGTTGAGGGATATAGTGAACTTACGAAATTATCCGCCAGGTCGCCACTAGTGTAATCTAACCCATCATCAATCAAAGACGAAATGACACCCTCTCCTTTATACCCCATTTCCCAAACGCCTGTTACGTTCATCGTATGTTCAGGAAATTCGTCATTAACCAGATGCCATTGTTCTGGGAAAAGAGGGTCTTTAATTCCAAATTGATCAGCAATGAGGTGAAACGAGCTTGAATCAGAAGGTATCGGTGGTGCGCGTTTTACACGCTGTCGAGGAGTCTGGATGGAAATCGACTTAATCGACTTTTCGTCGACCACATCTGAGCGAGCAATACCGTCGCGCCAAGAAGTAAGAAGTTCTTTATAGCGAACCAGAACGGGATCTTCATGATCCACGTTGCATTTGCCAATCTCTTCGGAGGATTTCTTCCTTCTGACCAGCCAATGGTCCCGCAACGCTCCCACTTGTTCTACGATCTCGACTCCGAACGTCCGACTGATGCTTTCCAAAGGCACAGCACTTCCTCCATGATGCTCCAGCACATAATAGGCGTAACTGGAATAGTCCCGTCTTGCATAAAGAGTTGAACTCGATAACAGAGGCCCGGAAATCAATGGTAGCAACCAAAGAGAAACTCGCATATCTTCTCTACGCTATCGCATTGGATGCGGAGAAGAGGGAACAGGTGAGAATGTTTGCCAGCGATGTATATTCCACATCTGTGCGCGTTGTGATGGTGAGAACGGCAAGCATCGTCAAGGAGGTCATATGCATCATAATGCATGCAACCGCAAGTGGCGGTACACTCTACAAATTTCCCACTGTTCTGTTCAATTCGACTTGCTTCAGGCTCAGAAAAAATTTAAACTCTAACAACTCTTTGAACTTTGTCCTTGTTCCCTATCTACTCGTAACAGAACTGACATTTCAATGGTCGAATTATCTGAAGAAAGGTCCGAAATAACAGAGTGAGTACCAGTTTCTTTTTACAGGGAGTCGAACGTACGCCACAATGATCGTGCACCTTCTGGTATCCGGATTACTCACCGATCAGGGAAAACTGACCTTTTGACAAGATCTTTAGGACTCGCTCTAAAGGTTTTGCTACACCTTCAAACTTCCTTTCGAAGATCCAGATACGGTGCCTTATACGGCGAAAAGGAAGATGGGGAAGTGATTGGTGCAGAACCAACCTTCAGCGATATCCTCGAAATCACAGAGTTCAAAGTGTCTTATCCCACCGCTTCACAATCACCCGAAAAACAGTTGGCGAGTTATCTGAAGGATCTCCGGGGCTATCGTGCCACGCATGGCCACATGGCCACTATGATTTCAGATGGCCCGCGGATAGTGCTTCACCTCCAAGCCGTATTCGAATACATCGCGAGTCAGAGGACGACCTGGCATAAGCACACAATTCAGTACGGTCGTCTCGAAGAAGAGGTTATTGAGAATGTAGAATCTAAACTCGTACAGCTGGCGGATAAGCTCAAGATTTTGGAGGGGGAACTAGGCAATGGAAAATTGCAAATGGAGGAACAGCTGAAAGAGCGCCTGAGGAAACGAGGTTCAACCGCACATTCTCCCTCGTGCGTATTAGCGAGCTTTGATACCGGGCTCTGTCTACACGACTTCAGTGTCAAACTCAATGAACAAATACACGAGCTGACGATGAGTGACACTGTTTCAGAAAATACGACGAAAGTGCTCGAGTTGGTATGTTTATACTACTTGTCGTGTACGTCAATCACTCTGAGCATTCTCCCTAGCTGAAAGATCGCCTTGAGTCATCTGAACGTTTGGACGAGACGGATGATGCGAGACTGGTTGCCGCTGAGCAACTGGCGAAAGAGTGCCAAGAACCATTTGAAAGCGCAGTTCGAGCTGTGGTATTGGGGCATGAAAAGTTTCCGGATTGCGACGAATTACAAAAAGGTTTTAGGGAGAGAATGAGGCGAATCGAAGAGTGTTTAATGACCAGGTGTCAACAGATTATCGAGAAGTTGAAGCCATGAATATCGTCGGGGCCACGAACGTCAATTTCGCAGACACTCAATTAGTTGAGCTTGCTTGGTTCTGACGGAGTTTAGACGCGAAACGTATGGACAAGTAGACCGTCCGCCAAAAACAGGAATGCGTACCTACACATGTAACTACATCTCAAGGAGGTATCGATAACCTACGTTACATCTTGGAGTCCCAATAAATGCCTCGACCTATGGCAACTTTTTATTCGCCCTCCTACCGATTGATTTTATTCTCAATCTGCAGCATTTGACAGTATGCCTCGGTCTGGGTATTGGAAACGGGTTGGGCTATAATATGTTTTCCTGTCAGTATACGTTACACATATAAGGGAGCTCCTTACGTTGTTTGTACTTTTCAGGACCCTCGGAACCAGGTGGTGATACAGTTCTGACAAATTGCTGAATACTGGAGACAGGAATGATGTTGTCGTCATGTTTCAGGAGGTTGGTTTTTACCCATTCACGTTCCTTGGCAATCATTTCACGGGCTTGATTTTCCGGTGGGAATGATTTCTGGGATTCCGTAAGGGAGAACCAAGGATGGAATGCACGCGTAATCGCAAGCCATTCTGGGTCAAAGCATAGTTCCACAGGGTGCTCGGTATTCGTTGGTATGTCTACGACCTTCGGGACGTCAATTAATGAGAGGAACATAATCGATCATAGCATACTTCGAGAAAGTTGCGCCTAGGAAGGCACTTGTCCAATGCGATGAATCGAGTCACAGAGGGCGGGAGTTTTGGCACCGGAACAGCGACAACTGCGTCTTCTTCATCTTCCAACGTGATCTCGTCGGGATTGTTCCTAACACGGGGCTGAATCGCCGAGGAGCCGCTAGCTTCATCGTCGAAGTCGTCCTCAATGGTTATTTCATCAGGGTTCATGCTCACGGAAACTACACCTTCTCCATTCTGATGCACAACAGTCGCATCAAAGCGACAATGCAAGTGCGCGGAAAACCACCACTCCGGCTTCAGGGTATGTAGCAAACCCATGAGGGGCGGCGAGCCCAGTGTCCCGCTTTCTATTTCTGCTCTAAAGTAGGGTTTTCGCCGTATTAAACCACGGAAGTCTCCATACTGATCGATTCCAGCAGGCCAATCGTGAGACAAGAATATGTTAGGGCTGGATAACTATTGACATCGTGAGCAAGGATGTTGATAGTGGTTTCGGTGTTCGACTGACCAGAGAGAGTTTACGAACGTTGAATTCTCGGATGTGGTAAATACTTCGAAGGGCACTGCGGTCATAGGGCATCCTTTCAAAGTAACCTGATTGAAAGCTTAACACAGACCCTGTCTACCTTTCACGATCATTACAAACGCACCTAACGGGAAATGGTTGTCCTTAAAGATGCCTGATGCACCAGAGATACGAAGTCCACCAAAAAGCACGCTTCCCGCATGACCAAGAAAGTAGATATTAGGAGCTAACCAGCCTCCGTGGTACCTGAACTGTGTTTTAGATAGATATATGACGAGCAACAACTCAATAGCTTACAACTCCCACATGTAATTTGAGGCTTCATGATTGCCTCCGATGACAATCGTCAGTACAGGCGCTTTTTTCTCTCCCGTGTAGTATCTGAAACAAAGAGAGGAAATTTGAAAATCAAAGTTGGTTAGTTGAGGAAGTATACCCACTTGTAAAAGGTCTGAAGGTGCTTGTATTTATCTGGAACTGCCATACACTGCAAGTCTTGGTGGTTACGGACTGCTTGAAAGTCGCCGCATATCAAAAGTATATCGACGTTGTAATTGTTCTTGCTCTCAAGCGTTTCGATGTGCTTGTAAATGTTGTCGAGTTCACCGTGACAGCATCCTTCGACGGCGACCTGTGGTAGGACGGTCAGACAAAAAGTGATCAAACACTCAAGTTTCTCACTTTCATAATTCCTGGTCTCCTTTTCTTCAAACTCCGACGGTATAATTTCTTGGAATTTTCTGACGATGTTGTTGAGATGGTCGTCGCAGGCGTAAGGGTGCGTTCATGTTTCTCACGTTCTACCCTTTTCCTTTGTACACCCATGGCCCCGACAGGGTACGATAGTAAACGTCGACCGTTGAGTCCGATGGATGTTGTCCCCCACTCTTGATGTCGTCAGATAGAGGTCTCTTCACCAATGTTCTCGAATACGTCCATATCGGCATGTTATTACTTTCATTACTATTTATCGTATCGCGGAATTTTCCAGTTCAGCAGCGATTCTGGATTCTACTGATCTATCCAACGCCGATGTCGCGCTCCGCCTCTAGAACATCTTATCATACTCCCAGGGGTCAGCAATGCATCGTGTAACGTTTCCAATGAGATGAGTTTGAGGGAAATGAGATAGAACACGATCCGATGTGGAGGTGCGTGTACGTTTGTTCGCGACCCTTCGTCGGTAGCTCATGAATGAATCCACCAGCGCAGCCAATTGTAACATAGAGCGATGCTCCAACTCGAGTTATACTCTAGTTGGAGGAGAAGATTTGACAATGACTGCAAACTCAAGATCTCACCATTGGCATGAAAACATCTATCCTACTTGGGACGAAGTGTCTTGTGCTCGTAACAGAAATGGAACCATGAGGATCGAAATATCTTATCCATTCCATGCCTCCTAGAATCCTGTCGCAACTTCTCCGAAAAGGACAAGCGGGCCCATTTTGCCTACCCTTGCCCTACGCCTCTCTCTGTCTTACGATGCTATGTCAGCAACCTTCTAGTAGCTACTTACCAAGTTGAAATTAAATTTTATCGAAATATGACCAGTACGGGGTCAATTCATCTTTTCCTACTCACATTTTCTATGTCAGCCGTTGCGATGCACCGAGAACAGTAACGCCCGAATCCCGTTTGCTGCGAGGGGTACACGGCGAACGTTGACGACTTCGGATCCAAAAGTTGGTCCAAGTTGCACAGGCTGTCACTCGCCGAATCAGCGGCCAGTGCCTGGACATAACTAGTGTAATATTCCACGATTCTTCAAAGCCAATTCGACTGAACGAGGGGTTGTCCTCCGTAATTCTGAGTATAAAGAGAACGCCTACTCTAAAGCATGAACACTATCTCTCTCTCAGTCAACGAGATGCGGGTTCCGTTGGTGTTATCTGCTCTTTGCCTTTCAGCATTTGCACTTTCTGATCTTCAAGACCTTCACTCTCGTCAGGATGATTCCAGCTCCCTGTTGATAGGTATGGATCACGGAACCTCTGGTCTCGCGCATGGTCTGATTCTCCACTCCTCTCTCCACCTTCATTTCTAGATCCTGCGGGACAACCTCCGCTACCTTCTCCTCGAGAAGCTGAGACCGCGGCGGCGCGCGTAGGCCTCGACCTCAATAATATTCAAGGCGATATCCTGTACGTACTTACGTCTTAATTTATGGCTTCGATTAGGCTGAGAAGGGTTACAGAATTGGTATGAAGAAGAGGAAGCAATTATTCTACTTCTTCCAGATTAATGACAAAGCTACCTTCAAGTTAAACCTCAAAAGAAGTATACATCCGCTCATCACAAGCACTAAACAAGTTCAGTCATCGAAAAGCGCACTCAATTTGGCATTTTCTCAGTCTGGTCTCCACTTCCTCGGCATCACGGATGATGTATTTAGAAAGGGTCAATTCGCAGACGCGAACAATCTCGGCGATCCCGGAACTGACAATTGGGTGGACGCTTTCAAAGGGACAAAGGTTCATGGTGTCCTCCTTCTGGCTGCCAATACGGATGCAAGGCTTTCAGCTCTACAATCGCGAGTCAAACAGCTTTTAGGCAAGTCAGCTTCAGAAGTTTATAGCTTGAAAGGCGCCGCTCGGCCCGGAAATCAGGAAGGACACGAACGTACGTTATTTGTCGGCCATTAGCGAGTTTAAGCGTTTACAGAGCCTTTTTTGAAGATTTTGGTTACCTCGATGGCATCAGTCAACCGGCGATCAATGGTTTCACAGCTAATCCACATCCTGGACAGATCATGCTTGATCCTGGCGCCATCCTTCTGGGCGAGAAAAATGACCCGATCTTGAGTCAGGGGAAGACCCGTCCCACTTGGGCCAAGGACGGTTCTTTCCTTGCCTTCCGTCAATTAAGGCAGCTCGTCCCAGAGTTCGACGACTTCGTTAGCCAGAATGCATTGAAAGTTCCCGGTCTCACTGTGCAAGAAAACACTGATCTCTTCGGTGCCAGAATGGTCGGAAGATGGAAGAGTGTAAGTTTCCGGCGTTTGTGCATTTTCTCGAACCGTTCTTACCGTGTCATTAGGGGGCACCCATCGATCTTGCACCCTTGCGTGACAATAAGGCTCTCGGAAAGGATCCTAACAGGAACAACGACTTCACATTCCGCCATCCGGGGGCAGACCTCCTGACTAACCAGACCAACTGTCCCTTCTCTGCTCATATCCGGAAGACACGCCCTCGCGCAGACTTCATTCCCGCTCTCGGACATGAGAATAACGTCACCCACATTATCCGTGCTGGTATTCCGTATGGACCGGAGGGTATGTCGATCTCTGTCATACGTCGGATGTTGTCGCTAATGCCTTCGTTTACTCAGTGACTTCCCAGGAGAAGCAGCAGAAGAAGAGTAGTGACTCGCAAACCCTCGAACGCGGTCTTGCTTTCGTCGCATACCAGTCCGATATTTTAAATGGCTTCCAATTCATCCAAAGAAATTGGGCTGATAATGCAAAGTAAGTGCAACCAAGGTCGTCGACTAGAGTAGTCAGGTTGATTTGCCTATTCCGAAAGGTTCTTCTTCGGAAAAACAAGTAAGGCTCGATATTATGTCCTCGATTCCAACCAAAACTAACACATTCGATTCTAGTTCCTCCTGTACGTGATCATTTCCAGATACAGTGTATCGACCTATCAACAAGCCCTTCGTCTATCCTAGGGCGTTGATCCTATTATCGGTAGAGATAACGGCACCGTGGCAATGGATACTCCCCGTCCTGTTTCTGGTTTGGACCCTTTGGATCCTTTACGAATCTTCAACGTCAGGAAAGGTGCGCGTTCCTCCAGGGGCACATATGTTTTCTTCGAGTTATTGCTCAACGAATCTTCTGTATTAGAATTTGTCATATCCCGTGGCGGCGAGTACTTCTTCAGCCCTTCTCTGTCCGCAATCCTCAACACAGTCGCGAACTGAATTTACATAACTTATCAGCATATATTTAAGTATGCACGGTAGATATGTCCTTGTACTAGTAGTCATACAGTAATTCCTATCAGTGCAACTGGCCGACCACTTCTCGCAAGATCGGTTTTTGTGTCAGGGAGCCTTGCCCACACTGGAGCAGCCCCTCGGAAAGGTGTTGACATACGGATTTTCCCTTGTTGAACTTCCGCGACTTCCGCTCAGTCATATATTCAATTTGTGAAGCTTGTACTATTTGGACAGGCAGGCATAAATTCAATGCTGGAGCTCCGATTTACCGTTCAAAGAAATCAGAATTTTGGTACTCGCTTAAAACTGTCGGAGTTTGGGTGAAAACTGTATGTAATCTGGGTGAGAGTATGAAAATAGGGACAGAGAACGTCATAAAAATGTGCTGTCATCCTAGCAGCATGGATGTATATGGATTCCAGAATCTGAGAGGTGTGTGAAATCATTTTGTTTTCTCGATTGAATCTCATTTTGAGCCTGCAACCAACCTTGACACCACTGCTGGCTGCAGTGAACCCTATTTTGGTGCAGAACATGGGTACTCCAAATGTAACAAATATGTGAAGTTAAGCCCAAATAGGGCTCCTGACGGATTGGATTCAGATTGGATTAGGATGTATCCGTCCGGATTGAAGTACTTGAGGGCACCATCCAGCATCCGTGGATGGCCATCCATTAGATGGTGGATGATCTGGTGGATGGGGTCTCACAGGTAATCAGTACCATAAAAAGCAGTCTTTGAGTGTGCACGTGTTTATCTAGACTTTGACAGCTTTGCGGCATAGCTAGGGGCCCCTCATTTTCAGTTGTTTACACCTCTGTGGTGAAGCGCCGGTAGCAAACACACAGAGACTGGAGCTGAGGCTTGACAGTCAACAACTAGTCCCAAGACAAAGACGATCAATACTACCCAGTATTCTACAGAGTACAGATATGCACCTAGTCCCAAGACAAAGAGGTCAAGATGGGGGACTAGGTGACAAGTTGTCCTATATATACTACCTGGCATGTGACCTATGATGCTGTGACCTGGTATCATGTGGAAACTGATAGAATGTAGCAGAAAGTAATGGAACACAATGGAATGAAGATAAGATCAAGGGATGAAACAATAATAACCGTGTATCATTGTGAAAGGAAAAGAGACCATAGGAAAATAGAGAGAGTAGTACACACTTTGTGACAGCCTTGACGGCTTGATGAAATCTCGGTCTACACTCAAAATAATATTTGTCGGGTTAAATACATAGTTTCACAAGTACAATCTTAGGTTCATACTCGTACTCCCTCTCCACGTCCTCACTGCCTGAACACAGGCTTTCAGAGGCATTGTTGCAGCTGTTTTAGAGATTTTACCTATTTCTCTACATTTTAGCAGTTTCTGAGTAATAATAACCTATTATTACTATGAGAACCAAGGGAATATTGAGTACTAGAGTGAGGCCTGAGCTGCTAGTAAAAGGTCTCACCTTTGGAAACATGTTACATGTGTTCAGAAGGAAACACTGTAGTATGGGATTCCACAGGACTGAGGGTTAGCAACTTCTGAAACATGTAGGAAGCCTTCTGAGCCTACGCTATCATTGGTGATACACAAAGGATAGCTACAGAAGCATGTAGAACCATACCAAGGGTAGTATCAACGAAATAAAAACTACTGCTAAAGAGAGTGGGAAGTTCTGAACGGACTCAACACAAATAACAATGACTTCTGAACTTAGGAAGATGGCAAAGACCACTTTGGAATCACGAGGAAAGTGGCAGAAGCCACTTCCAGAGGTCACCCGAGATGACTACTGCAGGTGCCTGGCTGGCAGACCTTGAACCCAAGTTTTGGAGTTAGGATCCGACCTTCAGCACCAGTCTACTGGAGCTTAGAAATCAGTTGGGCAATAGATGCCGCTGATTAGAACATGGAGAACACTGATATGGTGGCTGGAACTTGTACCGGAGTACTTCATGATATGATGAAAGGCTACTTAAGGAGTGTTAAACACAGAACGAAGGTTCTGAACTAGTATCAAAAGAGGAGAGAAATCGCTTAGACCGATAGGGATGGGCTAACTTATCTGCCTCCCTAACGGAAGCTGATCAACTTCAGAAGTATGGGAGTATATCCCACCCAAGGGTGTGGATACCTATGACCTACCTAACCAATAGTCAGGCCTACCATCTACTTCTGAACACTCATTTTGTCTTCTGAAGGAAGAAGAATGGTAGTATAATATTAGAGAATGGACTCACAACTGTGGGGATGAATGAGGAACTTTAGACTTTGGTCAGAGGTTCAGAATTGAGGATGGAATTGAACCATCTGCACGGGAGCATATAGGGTCTGGAGCGAAAGGACAACCTGCTTTGGAACTGTATAGAACCAAGGGGACTACCCCAGAAACTGGAATAACAAATGCTGAATGGTCGAGAAGGAGGATATTAATTTCTACATCCAACTTCCAGGCAAAAACAGCAGAGAATAATGTCAAAACTCTCTCTGTTAATCTTAGTTAGGTACTGATTCAGACTAGATGATCATCGATACGGATGAATAAATAATTAGCTATAGATTCAGATATAATACTTAGGTAGACAGTATATAAGGGCTGGGGTTTTTGTCAGGAAAGCTCCAAGTTACCCACCCAGTCTTGCTGCTGTACCACAAGGCAGTAGTAAGCAGGGAACTTCTATAGAGAGAGACATGAGAATAGAACAAGACCAGTCTTAACTGACTTGGTAGATTTTGACTGCACCTGACTGTTTAACTGAACTGTCTGACTGTCTGCACTGATTTGCCTAGTCTGCTGGGACAAAGCAACTGTCTATCTGTCTGGAGTGGAAGTCCATTGGGGACCAAGCTCACTGTTTGTCTGTCTGTCTGTCTGTCTGCCTGTTCTGTTGAACTTCTGAAGTCGTGTTTGACTTAGCTGCTGGGCCTGTTGATCTTCTGAAGCTGTTTTTTGTGAGTCTGAAGTACCCGAGTTGCGATTGGCGCGTCTCTGGTTGCTGCTACTTACACCCAACCACCTACCTACCTATTGATAGTGTTTCCCTCCACTTCTGAACCCCTTCAGAGCGTAGTATAGGATCTGAAAGTCATCCAAGACCCAGTTCTGCACTTGATCTTTTGTTCTTGAGTTAGCTATCTGGTGGAACCTTCGATCAACGTCAAACCAGCTCTCGCATAACATACACTAGACCTCAAGTGTGGTGAAGCGCTGGTAGTGAACACACAGAGACTGGAGCAGTGGCTCGACAGTCGATGACTAGTCCCAAGACAAAGACAATCAATACTATCCAGTATGCTACAAAGTACAAATATGCACCTAGTCCCAAGACAAAGAGGTCAAGATGGGGGACTAGGTGACAAGTTGTCTTATATATACTACCTGGCATGTGACCTATGATGTCGTGACCTAGTGTCATGTAGAAACTGATAGAACGTAGCAGAAAGTAATGGAACACAATGGAATGAAAACAAGATCAAGGGATGAAACAATAATAACTGTGTATCGTTGTGAAGGGAAAAGAGACCATAGGAAAATAGAGGGAGTAGTACACACTTTGTGACATCAAGAGTGATTTGTTTGGTGTTTTTTATAGTTTTAGGATTCTTGCTGTAGTACTTTACGGTGCTAGGACTTATATATCACACACTTCACCCTTACCCCCATCTTAGACGTTTTAGTGTTCCTTGCCTGACCACAGGTGACAGTGTCGCACCTGCACATGCAAACAATATAATTTTATTCATTTCCTATTCTATTTTAGTAAGATTAGGTATAAACTGAGGGGATATGCAAGACCTACACTACTGGGGAAAGACCCAGACTGGGAGCCATAGGTTCCAGAGGCACCTCATGAACCATCTCAAAACCTGTAGAGACTAATAGGTGCCAAGGTCTGGGGTAATTGGCAAGTACACTTAAGTATTGCTGCTCCAGAAATACCTCTAGAAGTCCCATCCAGAGACCTTGATGATGTCTGACTAGACCCATTCCCACGGTGACAAGTACCTTCTGAGGCATCTTCAGAGGCAGAAGTTTGACTTAACAAAGTTGGCTAGAGACACAGAGATTGAGCCAAGAGATATCACACTAGAAGAGTACAAGTTACGTCTATTGGAGAAGGCACTGAGGATATAGAATCCAAATATTAGAAAGAGATAATAAGGTCCTAGAAAGGCACCTGGTGAAGATGATGCATAAAGATAAACATAGTGTCCAGCAGGAAGACCTTAGTGAGGTACTTCCAAAGGCTAGACAAGTTGATTATACATAACAAAGGGACTTCTGTCAGAGTTCATGAACTGAGGGGATCATCCTCATGAGTAGACAGAACCTCAGGAAGCGCTGCCCACAGGGAATGTTCAGAATCGGAAGCTGCCGAGGAAGACGTGTGATGTTTGGATGAACCCTCCTGAGGTGGCTGAGATAGACAACATCTGATGGCTTTAGCTTCGAAAAGGGCCTCCCGACGGGGTTCCTTCTGAGTGGGATGGATTAGTGAAGATCCGAAAGCTGTTGAAACATATGGCAACCTATACCAACGGACCTTATCCATGGAGGGTGGTTGTCAGGGTCAGCAATTTGGGACCCACAGGCTTACACATAGTCGCAAGGACGATAGGCAGGAAGGCCCTCTGGAGGAAACCTTCCAATGATGACTAAGGGTTACTTGGAGATATTCCTAACATATGACCTACCTAAGAACTGCTCTCAGTAGCCTGTTTGGAGAAGAAGAGATATTGACCTAAGGACGCTTCTTGGGAAGGGTCCTAAGAAGGGGAAAAAACCTAAAAGGAGATATATGAAAGAGCAGCCCGAACAGAATCCGAGGGAACGGACATTGGTGCCCGATGTTCCAGAAGCTGACTCAGGTAACCCACTGCTGTGCAACCCCGATTCTGGACCCACATGGGTCCACCTAGAACGATAATGCAAGAGTATAGGAAGAGAGTATAGTAATATACCCTGTCAACTGCTATCTAGATTACCCTTCTGAGGGTATTCTAGGAGAACCTAATATAGGCTCAAGAGGCAGTTGGGGAAGAAAAGTGTATTGAGGAACAATGATCCCTGAAGGGACCCACATGTCATCATGAGGACCCTGATCAGATGCGAAACAATGGGACAACCATGGGTCTACATGGGCACATATGTGCTTAGTGATTACCTGGTTATCCCACCTGCTTACATACTTTGGAAGGATATTTGGGACCTACACAAAATATCCTCTCCGGGTAAAATAGCAAAGATTAATGTCAAAACTCTCTCAATAATATACTTATAAGGCAATATGCAAGATAAACTATGTAGGTAACTAGGATAAAAGGACAAATCTGAGTTTGTATTAAATTATGTAGCTGAAGAGTATATAAGCCTGCAGGTTTCCTGAAGGATCCTCAGGCAATCACCTGGGAAGTCGTCCTAAATGCTAGAGTGAAAGGCGAACCCTCAGGAAGCATAAGTCACACTGCAAAAGTTGTTGACTATCTTCAGGATTAGCTTCTAGAGAGAGACAATAGAACTTAACTAGCAATTAGAGTTGTTGGTTTTAGACTAGAAATCGAACCTCACTGTTCACTGAACTGTTTACTGTCTGATCTGAACTGTTGGCTCACTGGAGTCTTTGTCTGTTCTGCTGCTGAACTGTCTGTTTACACTGCTGAGTTAATGTGGTGAAGCGCCGGTAGCAAACACACAGAGACTGGAGCAGAGGCTCGACAGTCAACAACTAGTCCCAATGACAAAGATGATCAATACAGCCTAGTATCCTACAGAGTACAAATACGCACCTAGTCCCAATGACAAAGAGGTCAAGATGGGGGACTAGGTGACAAGTCATCCTATATATACTACCTGGCATGTGACCTATGATGTCGTGATCTGGTCATGTGGAAACTGATAGAATGTAGTGGAAAGTAATGGAATGCAGTGGAATGAAGGTAGAACCAAGAGATGAAACAGGAATAATGTTGTGTATCGTAGTGAAAGGAAAAGAGACCATCGGAGAATAAAGAAAATAGTACACACTTTGTGACAGTTAACCTAAGAAGGGTCTGAGTTCACTGGAATGAGTTGCCTCCTGAAGTTGCTTTCTGATCTGATACCTATTCCACCTCACTGCTACTAAGCTCTCAAACCACTTTCTCTTCCTTTTACCTTTGTCCATCTTGGGCTTGGAAGCTTCTAACAAGCATTCCTGAGTCGAATTTAAGTTGAAGTCCATTTGCACTTTGACTCCACATCCTCCTCCTCTTTGGCTAAGTATGGAACCTTCGATCAACATCGAACCAGTCCTCGTAAAACTTGCCTTAGGAGTGTTGTTTGGAGACTACAACCTTAGTTGTAGTACCCTCATTAATACCCTTCCTAGCGCATTTCAACGGTCTTCTTGTTCTCTAAAGCCTGAACACAGGTGGTGCTGACAGCGCCTGACCACAGGCATTGTCTCACCTTCTCTCACTCCCAGATGACACTGTCTGTAGGTATGACATTAGGGGTGATCTCACCCATTACTTCATTTCTTGTTACAGCCTCCAATTAGTCCCTTCCTATCATCTGTATTCTTTTTGCCCTGTCTGTCACCTTTGAATATACAAACTACCGTTTCATTGTTAATTTGGTCTTATTGTGGGTAGTTTCTATGAATATAGAGACTATAATGACCGATGTGCAAGCAGGGTCCTGGTGTTGTCAAAGGTTCCATGCAAGAGATTGTTATATAGGTGAATATACACTAATGACCACTCAAACATCGTGTGCTCAAGCTGGAAACAGAGTATATAGGGGTGTCTAGACAGACAACAGACAGATGACAGACAGATACAGACAGACTAGACACAGATTCAGCAAAAAAAACAGATCAGAATTGGACTCTTCAGTAAGAGACTTGACCAGATATCAGACAGATTTCAAACAGACAGACAGACAGACAGACAGACAGATATGGGGGTATAGCAGCTCAACCAGACCTCTATATTCTACGTGGCAGCACAGATTGCTGACCCAGACATGCAGAGAGGGAGCGACTACTCTATACAAGCCCAAACAGACAACAGACAGATGAAGGAACAGCTATATAGTGTGAACCAATGATCAAAACAGTTATGTCAAATCAGTTCAGAGTTCAAATCAGATATTCAGTAGAGATCAACTCTTCAGAGTAGAAATCTAAGTAGTTTTTACTGACTCTAGGCCAGGGCAGAGGTATATGTTCAAAGTTTTGTCTAATTTTCAAATATAGTTTTCTAGAAGGAAGCCAACAAGTGTATTGCGCTCTATGCATCTGCTACTACTTGGTATAGCTTGCTTTTTGGTCCCCTGGCAGAAAACCCCCAGCTTATATACTCTCTACAATACTCTATGTTACTTAATACTCAAAAATATAGAATACAACTTGTTAATATTCAGAAATTAGCCATATAAGTCCATAGATACTTGAAATAGTAATTGGTGACAGCATACAATCATATTTTCATGGGTGGATATTGTTTCTGGATGACCCCGACATGGGGAGACACGTCATCTATCAGTCTATAGATCTTCCAATGGCTCATAATCACGCAATCCTGAGGTGATCCTTGCTTGTAGAGCAGGAGAACCCCTCAGATAATCTCTGTTCAGAGCCACTAATTTGTTATTTAGGGACTAAGCTCCAATCCTAGGGTGACTTGGGTCATCCTTAAGTCTAGAGAGCTTTTCCCTTAGTATTCTATTCTTTATTTCTTCTTGTGCATACTTCTATAAGAGCAGGGGACTGTGGTGAAGTGCCGGGGGTGAACACTCAGAGACTGGAGCAGAGGCTCGACAGTCAAAGACTAGTCCCAAGACAAAGGCGATCAATACTACCCAGTATTCTACAAAGTACAAATATGCACCTAGTCCCAAGACAAAGAGGTCAAGATGGGGGACTAGGTGACAAGTTGTCCTATATATACTACCTGGCATGTGACCTATGATGTTGTGACCTGGTACTATGCGGAAACTAATAGAACGTAGCGGAAGGTAACAGAAAGCGGTGGAATGAAGGTATACTCAAGATGAAATGAGGATGATATCGTGTATCGTGAAGGAAGGAAAAGAGACCATAGGAAAATAAGAATAGTACACACTTTGTGACAGGGACAGGCAATATACCAGTCTATGCTTCTATATAAAAGATGCTCACAGCTTTGGCATTCTTTACCCATGCTTATCTAGGAGTAGTTAGCTGAACCAGCCATGTGGTTGCTCCAACTTTGTATGGTAAGTGTGCCTATATGAGTCAACAAGTCTCTATGATGTCAAATAGTCATTTCTAGACACTCCTTCAGCCTTGGCTTTCTGACTTAGCCTGCAGCCTTCAGATATATTCAGTAGTTTCTCTCTTGGATTGAATCTCATGCCAATGTTTGATTCCCCTTGGTTGCAGACCCATCTATATACATGGTAGACTCGTTGTGAGGATCATATAGCTTGACAGAAAGTCTACAAGGTCTCATTAGCATGTGCCGTCATAACCCTCTGATCATATATAGTTTTGAGACACATCCTACAGTTTTCAGACATGGTCTCTAGTGAGTTCTAATGGTAGATCTAGAGTTCATATAGAGGATTTCTGCTTTAACTGGCTGCTCAGGGCTCACACCAGTCCTTATATAGCCTTATAATCATTCAATATTGATTATAGAACATGGCAAAATTGGTTTATTTTGGGGTATATATGCTGGTACCCTATCATCATCATTTTCTCATGACTCAGGATGACAGTCAAATGATGGATGCCCAATTGATGGCATGGCAGAACAATGAAGAACAAGATGATATTAGCAGTACACCCCAACAAGCCACACCACCCGAAGACTTTGAGTTCGACACCATGCTTGTTTACCAACTTGAACAAATCATTGACAGTTACCAATCCAATACTATCTCAAAACCCTCAGCTCTGCAAACCATCACAGAGCTCCTTACTGCTCACTTCAGGCGAGACTCCAGTTTTGACATCAACATGTCCATTGAAAACTACATACAACAACTCATTGATGTTGACAAACAACCATCTAGAGCGTTCAATCATGGTTCGACAACAGTTGGTGGCACGGGTGCACAGCCCAACACTGCAGGAGCACCAGGAGGAGACCCTGATGGTAGCCCAGCTCCCTCAGACAAGGACAATGACCCGCATGGAAGAGGCTTCTCCCAATCAGGGAGGCGTAGAAACCGCTGTTGCAGCCCTGGATTAAAACATGCATATATGCTTCATTTTTGCATTTTATACAAGTAGTTATTGAGCTATAAGAGGGTATAAGAATAGGACTAGAGTCAGCCCGAGCTGCTAGCCAAAGCTCAGACTCCCTACCAAAGAATGGTAGATGGTTCATTCCTACCTCAACGAGACGCTATAGTAACTCTGAAAACTGTAGGAGACTATGGTCTAGCTCTGCCTATACCAACCTTCTATCTTCAACTTAGAGGTTTCGTCAACTTTGTGTATACTCTATAGCAACCAAGGGATAAACACCTTTACTATCACCTTTCAAAGACCTTTCAAATGAAGCATATAGATAGCACTATAGAAATAGCCCAAGGGCACTAGCCTGAGATCAAGACTTAGAGAGATAAATGACTTTACTAGGCAGTTAGATGCGTGCCCTAGCCATGGTTAGTGCTGGAGGCTTAACTAGCTCTGAGAACTAGAGGGCTATCGCCCGAAGAACTATAGCTATCGGCTGAGGGATATCTCTCCCACTGACTAGCAGAGAACTACGAGAGCCCCATCAAACTAGCAGGAGCTTGACTCAGATGAAGGATAGGCAGAGTCACAGTGGGACAATCTAGTTCCTAGCAAGATCAATGACTCGGTCTGCCCTCTGCCTAGCCCTTAGTCTGCCAGTCAGAGAACAGAGATTTAACACTATCAGGGATCTGAATGGACCTAAAAATAACTGAGCTAAGAGAGCACATATGGTCACTGACTCAATTCCGTCAATAACCCCACTAGTGGAACTATGTCTCTCTGAAGAAAATAATATAGATTAAAGACAGCATTAAACCCATTCCAAAAAGGCAATCCTACCTTCTTGGGCAAGGTTTGGTAGGCAAACTAGCAGATTTATTCAACTATATCATTTTAGGAAGAAACTAGCCACCAGCAGTATATAAGGGCAGCTGTATTTCGTAGACAAACCAGTTAGTACTACCCAGACAACTAGTCCAGTAGGAACTCTCAGGCTACTAGCCTAGATAAAGATTTGCCCAGCCCACAAGCTGTAGAGATAATTGATTAACTTGATAACCCACATCTATTTTGGATTGTCTGAATTGAGTTGATTGATTGTTTTTGTCTTTGGCATTTGTTAACTTATGTTGTCGACTTAGGCATCTTTTGAGACTTGAACTTGAGTTTCTTGAGATCGTCTAGTTTGCTATTGAGGTCTTTGTTGCTTCGCTAGAGAAGTTTGCGGTTCCTTTTAGTTCCTAAGTCCTAGTGTGGCTTATAGTTGTTGTCTTAGATCCTAGTGTGGTCTTAGATTTAGAGTCCTAGTGTGGCTCTTAGTTGCTTTAAGTCCTAGCATGGCTTTAGATCTAGCAGATCCTAGTGTGGTCTTAGATGAGAACCTTGAGCATTCTCTAGTTGATTTGTTGTGTTATTTTTTGCATATTCGTTGCCTAGTTGCCCCCATATTGCCCAGATTTGTGTACGTTCATGCTAGCTTATCCATAGTCCCCCTAGTTGAGTGCTGTTTGGTTGCTGAGACTATTTTGCCTTCTAATACTCTCCCTGTGAGCGTAACCTTTGACAAGCCTCACCCCTTGCACCTTCTTTTTCTTGGGTTGTTTTGTGTGGGTTTTGTGGTGTTGTGTGGTTGCTATATTGCATTCCATTTCATATATACTCCACTAGCTGCCTATTACTGCCAACATAGACAATCCAGTAGCCACTCTGATGATGAGGATGAAATCAGCACCACTTCTGGTTCAAGCAAGAAAATGAAAATTAACAAAGACCTGTTCCCCTCAGATGATGAATGAGACATCGGAGGAATCATTGCAGACGTTTGGAAGACCCACAAAATGTCGTTGAATTACCGTCTCAACCCAAAGTACAGTAAACGAATACTCATGAATCGATTTGCATGTCCTGAGTTCCCCGATTCTGAATGGACCAAGGTCATTGAAGACTGTGCTTGTGACTTTGACGTCATCTATGGAAGCATTAATGAAGCCCGAGTTGGACAAAAAAGGGTACAAAGGCTTGGAGAGGGTATTTCCCTCCACCTCAAAGGTGAACCTGAAGTGGGTAAGATCTGTAAAGGCTTGAGAAATGGTTTTTGGCCTTGGGCCAACACTCACTGGAATGAAAATTACCCCCTGACTTATGATCATGGGTGGATGCTGCCACACTCTTCTCAAGAGCGACAGTTCATCCATTCACAACAAGATGTTGAAATGTTGAAGCAGAGATTCTCTGAATCTTTCAGACCTGATTTACTGCCTGGAATGTATAGCATGCCCATCCATGCTGTACCAAAGCCTCACACAGACAAGTTCTGCCTTGTTGTGAATCACAGTGCTGGGAGGTATTCGTTAAATTCAATAATCCCAAGAGAAGCAATCGCTGGTGCACCTTTAGACACCATTATCCAACTGGGTGCTGCTCTTTGTCAATACAGGGCATGCCACAGTAAACATGTCACTCTTCAAATGTGGAAAGTCGACATCTCTGAAGCATACCAACTTCTCCCAATGCATCCATTATGGCAAGCAAAACAGGTCATCATGACTGGTCTACTGACTGTCGACAAGTTGAAAGATAACCAACCTTATGAGCTCTCTCGAAATGTTGACTGCAATAACAATTTTGGTGGGCATGCCTCGGCTAAGCTCTTTGTAACCTTCAATGTGTCACAAAGTGTGTACTACTCCCTCTATTTTCCTATGGTCTCTTTTCCTTTCACAATGATACATGGTTATTATTGTTTCATCCCTTGATCTTGTTTTCATTCCATTGTGTTCCGTTACCTTCCACGACATTCTATCAGTTTCCACATGATACCAGGTCACGACATCATAGGTCACATGCCAGGTAGTATATATAGGACGACTTGTCACCTAGTCCCCCATCTTGACCTCTTTGTCATTGGGACTAGGTGTATATTTGTACTCTGTAGGATACTGGATTGTATTGATCATCTTTGTCATTGGGACTAGTTGTTGACTGTCGAGCCTCTGCTCCAGTCTCTGTGTGTTTGCTACCGGCACTTCACCACAGAAATCAGATTATTGTCAGGCGACATCCTCATTTTGACTTGGCTATAGATCCTTTCTGCCCATTTGTTACCTACCTTCGCTCTCATGATTATTTATTTCCAACACATTGGCAATTGTAGTTATGAAGTGATGGCTCTATGCCCTCTCATTCTTGGTTCATGCAAAGATTTCGACAAGTCCTCCCTGACACCTCCTACTCCAGCCACTCCTTGCGTTCGGGTTGCGCTACTGCCCTCGCAGAAATTGGGACTCCCAACCATCTCATACAAGCGATGGGTCATTGGAAGTCAGACAATTTCCAGATGTACATACAAAAAAAAACCCACACTCTTAGCAGCGATGTTGCATCATTAACCCACTTCACTCTCCATTTCTTTCTTTCTTCTCAATACCCAATAGCCATCTTGAAGTCGGGTCTCTCTGGGTGCTTGACCTGGCCCTCATGCCGCTGTGTGCTAGGTTTTTTGTTGCCTATACCCTGCTAAGAACTGAAAGATTGGTTGGGTTAAATACATAGTTTCACAAGTACAATCTTAGGTTCATACTTGTACTCCCTCTCCACATCCTCACTGCCTAAACACAGGCTTTCAGAGGTGTTCCTCACCTGACCACAGGTGACAGTCTTCTTGTTCTCTAAAGCCTGAACACAGGCAGTGCTGACAGCGCCTGACCACAGGGATTGTCTCACCTTCTCTCACTCCCAGATGACACTGTCTGTAGGTATGACATTAGGGGTGATCTCACCCTTCTTGTTACAGCCTCCAATTAGTTCCACGTTTACTGTTACGTTCCTCCTTATCCCTTCCTATCATCTGTATTCTTTTTGCCCTGTCTGTCACCTTTGACCACCCTCTCTACCTGCATATAGTGGTTATATAACATCATTCATTTTCATTTCTTGGTACTTCCATCACCTACCATTACTGTACATAACACCTCCCACCCTACCCTCTGTATTACCTATTTGGCTATCTTGAAATTGGGTCTCTCTGGGCACTTGACCTGGCCCTCATGCCACTGTAGAAGAAGTAGCAGACCTCTATTACCGAGAGATTTTCCGACTTCATAGCCTGCCATTATGCTTTGTATCAAATTGTGGTCCCCAATTTGCAGCGATAGTTATGAGGAAGTTCCTCAAGCAACTGGGTATCAAGAGCAATTTGACATCTGGATATCACCTGCAGGCAAATGGACAGACAGAACAGGCCAACCAAGAGGTGGAGAAGTACCTTCAGCTATATGTGGGGAGGAGGCAGATGGATTGGGCAAAACACCTTCCAATGGCAGAGTTTGTCATCAACTCCAAGATCCACTCTGCACACAATCTTTCTCCATTTGAGGCAGTATATGAATACCAGCCTTTATTCAACATCCCAGTGGGACAATGTGCAGGATGGAAAGACGTAGATGAGTGGATTGAAGTGCTGAAGGAACTGCGGAAGGACACCCAAGCAGCATTGGAGATGGTGAAGAAGGAGCAGAAAGCAGCATATGAGAAGGGAAAGAAGGAAGCTCACGTGTTCAAGGTTGGAGAGTACATATGGTTAGACACCAAAGACATCGACTTGAAGACACCAAGTTGCAAGCTTTCAGATCAGCAGCTAGGGCTGTTCAAGGTATTGGAACACATAGGAGATCTGGACTACCGTTTGAAGCTTCCTTGGGGGCAACATCGAATCCATCCAGTCTTTCACATCGACAAACTTTCTCCCTGGCGTGGCAACAATATCAATGGAGAACGACCATCACAACCAGGACCAATAGAGTTGGAGGAAGACAGAGCAGTAGGGGAGTATGACATGGAGAAAGTTCTCAACAGTAGGATTCACAGAGGAAAATTATAATATGAGGTAAAGTGGGAAGGCTGGGATGAAGGGCATATCTCCTGGGAGCCAGCAGAAAATGTGGCAAATGCTCAGAAACTAGTGGAGGAGTTCCATGCAGAGCACCCAGACGCTGTAGGGGAGTCAGACATACCAGTGCAGAAGAAGAAAAAGAAAAAGTCAAAGTGATAACCATCGAGGACGATGGTCTTAGAAAGGGGGTAATGTCACAAAGTGTGTACTATTTTCCTTTTACCTCCCTACAGCCTCTTTTCCTTTTACTATCATACATGACATCATTCTTGTTTCATCCTTGGATCTTATCTTTTACCTTTATTCCACTGTATTCTATCCATTTCTGCTATGTTCTATCAGCTTCCATACAGTACTGGTCACGACATCATAGGTCGACTTGTCACCTAGTCCCCCATCTCGACCTCTTTGTCTTGGGACTAGGTGCATATTTGTACTCTATAGAATACTGGGCTGTATTGATCATCTTTGTTGGAACTAGTTATTGACTGTTGAGCCTCAGCTCCAGTCTTTGTGTGTTCACTACCAGCGCTTCACCACAAATGGGAGTATAGTTCTATCCTCTCATGATTTTCTACAAGGTTAGAGTCACTTACACCATATCTGAGTAGAATCATTCCAACTATGTACCTAGCCTGGAACAAGTTCCCAACTGTCTGGCTTGCCACTTAAGTGATCTCCATTATTCAAAATGCCTCATACAAAAGCAACTCAAACTTGAACTGTGAATCTTGCCTTGCCGTGAATTTCCTGAGTCTAGAACCACCTATGACTGGATATGTCCACTCAAGCTATGTGCCAAGTTTGGCTTGAATCCCCAACCTGTGGTGAAGTGCCGGTAGCGAACACATAGAGACTGGAGCTGAGGCTCGACAGTCAATAACTAGTCCCAAGACAAAGATGATCAATACTATCCAGTATTCTACAAAGTACAAGTACGCACCTAGTCCCAAGACAAAGAGGTCAAGATGGGGGACTAGGTGACAAGTCGTCCTATATATACTACCTGGCATGTGACCTATGATGTCGTGACCTGGTCATGTGGAAACTAATAGAACGTAACGGAAAGAAACAGAATACAGTGGAATGAAGGTAGAATCAAGAGGTGAAGCAGGAATGATGTTGTGTATCGTAGTGAAAGGAAAAGAGACCATAGGAGAATAAAGAAAATAGTACACACTTTGTGACATTACCCCCCTTCTAAGACCATCATCCTCGATGGTTATCGCTTTGACTTTTTCTTTTTCTTCTTTGACACTGGTACGTCCGACTCCCCCACTGCATCTGGGTGTTTGGCATGGAACTCCTCCACCAGTTCCCGAGCATTTGCCACATTTTCTGCTGGCTCCCAGGAAATATGTCCTTCATCCCAGCCTTCCCACTTTACCTCGTACTGTAACTTTCCTCAGTGGATCCTACTGTTGAGAATTTTCTCCACATTGTACTCCCCTACAGCTCCATCCTCCGCTAATTCTATTGGTCCAGGTTGTGATGGTTGTTCGCCATTGATATTATTGCCTCGCCAGGGAGAGAGTTTGTCGACGTGAAAGACTGGATGGATTTGGTGTCACCCCCAAGGGAGCTTCAAGTGATAGTCCAGATCTCCTACGTGTTCTAATATCTCAAATGGCCCTAGCTGTCGATCTGAAAGTTTGCGACTTGGTGTCTTCAGGTTGATATCTTTGGCGTCCAACTATACATATTCTCCAACCTTGAAAATGTGAGCTTCCTTCTTCCCCCTCTCATACACCACCTTCTGCTCCTTCTTTACCGTCTCCAGGGCTGCTTGGGTGTCCTTCCGCAATTCCTTCAACACCTCAATTTGCTCGTCTACGTCTTTCCGTCCTGCTCATTGTCCCACTGGGATGTTGAAAAGGGGCTGATATCCATATACTGCTTCGAATGGGGAGAGATCGTGTGCAGAGTGGGTTTTGGAGTTGATAACGAAGTCTGCCATTGGAAGGTGCTTTGCCCAGTCCATCTGCCTCCTTCCCACATATAGCTGAAGATACTTCTCCACCTCTTGGTTGGCCCGCTCTGTCTGTCCATTTGCTTGGAGATGATATCCAGATGTCAAATCGCTTTTGATGCCCAGCTGTTTGAGGAGCTTCCTCATAACCATTGCTGCGAACTGAGGACTGCGATCCAACACAAAGCATAACGGTAACCCATAGAGTTGGAAGATCTCCTGGTAGTAGAGGTCTGCTACCTCTTCCATGGTGATGCTGGTCATGCAGGGGATAGCATGAATCTGTTTGCTGAATAGGTCCATGCAAACCAAAATGGCGTCATATCCATCTGACTTCGGCAATTGAGTGATCAGGTCTACTCCTACCTCTTCCCAAATCCCTGTTGATACATCGAGTGGGTGAGTCACTGCCTGTGGATGCCGTTGTAGTTTCCTCCATGTGCAGGTATCGCAGCCTTCCACATACTTCTCTGTAAATGACCATATCGTCGGCTACCAGAAGTAGGATGTCACCAAGTTGTAAGTTGCATGGACTCCTGGGTGCCCTGCCAATGGGGAATTGTGACACTGCCAGAGTACGTCTCGTCGCAACTCCTTGTCTGGGGGTACATAGACTTTGCCATGATGGTACACCAAACCATTATCCTCCTCCCATTCTGGTAGTCCATTTGCTAACCTCTTCAAACCTCCCTTCTTCAGCTTCTTTAATCCTTCCAGTACTTCTGCTTCTCTCTCTGACACTCAACGAATCTGCCCCTCCAATGGATTGACCAGGGTGAAAGCAGCTATCCTTTGAAACCAGTCTGGTGAAAGCACGATCTGTTGCCAGTTGTCCTCGTGATCTTGGATACAGTGCTGTGACATCCTCGATAGTGCGTCAACCTGAGTATTACTTTTTCCTGCGCAGTGAACTAGCCGGAAGTTGAACCGAGATAAATAGAGGGACCAGCGAGTCTGTCGTCGTGTAAGATCCTGTGCAGTTCACCAGTATTCCAAGTTACTGTGATCAGAGATGATTTCAAACTCATTGTGGAGGCCCTCTAAGAAGTAGCACCAGTCCTTCAGGGCCTCTATGATCGCCAACATTTCCCTATCATAAATCTGGTAGTTCCTCTCTGCCGGTTGCATTGAAGCTGAGCGATATGCCACTGGATGCCATGTATCATCCTCCTGCTGCTGCATAAGGGCTCCCCCTGTAGCATAGCCAGAAGCGTCTACTTCTATCCAAGTCAGTTTGTCCAGATCCCATAGGGCAAGAATAGATGCTGAGGTGAATGCTGTCTGTAGTTCCTCGAATGCTGCCTGTTGCTGTGTTCCCCAATCAAACCGGATGTCCTTGCATGTCAAGTCATTGAGCAGGCATGTGATCCTTGCGAAATCCCAGATAAAGCGTCTGTAGAAATTGGCAAATCCTAAGAATCTCCGAACATCATGTACTGACTTCGCCATTGCCCAATCTTGTACTGCCACTACCTTCACTGGATCCATACGTACTCTCCCCTCACTTATCAGCAAGCCCAGGTATTCCACCTCTGTCTTCTCAAATTTGCACTTCTCAGATCAGAGGTATAGATCGTTCTGCTGTAACTGTTTGAGGACTTCTTTAACCACCTGACGATGTTCCAATAGGTCTGAACTGAAAATCAGGATGTCGTCCAGATATACCACTACCTTCCCTGCCGCAATAAGATCTGCAAAGATGAGGTTCATTAGGGACTAGAATGTAGCCCTCGATTAGTTGCAAACCCTGCCTTCCATTCATCTCCCTCCTTAATTCGCATGTTGTTGTAACCCCACCTTACGTCAAACTTGGTGAAGTATTTCGCATTACGGAGTCAATTGACAATATCTGATACTAGAGGGAGGGGTGTCTGGTTTTTGACCATGAACTCGTTAAGGCGTCGATAGTCCTGTACAAACCGCAGTTTTCCATCTTTCTTCTTAACAAAGAAGACTGGAGATGCCATAGGCGATTTGGAGGGTCGGATATATCCTTTCCGTAGGTTCTCCTCGATAAATCGGTCTAGTTCTTCCTGTTCCACCGGGGACATGGGGTAAATCTTTGTACAAAGTGACTCTGGAGCCCCAGGAGTGAACTCGATAGCGTGATCCCATAGTTTGTGTGCTGGCAACCGTTCTGATTCTTGTTCTGAAAAGACCTTGCTGTACTCCCGGTAGTGTTCAGGGACCATCTCCTCAAACGTCTTCTTTGGCTTGAGTTTCTGTGCTGCTTCCATGAGTTGTTGAGAATAAGTATACCCTGCTGCGATCCAAACCTGTTCCTTGACATCCTTAATAATCCCTTGCCTGAGCCAGTTTCGACGAAGTGATCGGTTGGCCTTGAGAATGCAAAGTTGAGGTTGTTTCTCTTCCTCTTCCAGTACCGTCTCCTCATGCCCTATACATCTGTCATCCTGAAGCAGAGTTTCCTCCACTGCGTCCTCCTGAGTATCCTCTAGTACTTCTTCACCAAGGGTCACCCCGCCGACGGCCTCTCCTTCCCTATCCGGTATATCCTCTACTGTTACTCTGTGAGTCCTTATCGACAGCAACCCTCTCAACCAGTCTATGTCCAGGTTCAACTTCTTCAGCCAGGGTAACCCCAATATCACATCCTCCTCACCTAGATCTGTGATCAGAAAATCCACCCAGTGTTTATGTCCATCCACTGTTATTGCCAGCTGTGCGAACTCCTGTATGCTGCCAGCTTGGTTAAGGGTACTATCAATGTTGAACACCTGTATCGGCTTCTTTAACTGGAGCTTCTGCAACTTTTTCTCCTCTGCAAACCTCCTACTCATAAATAGACCTGTTGCTCCACTATCCACCATGGCTGCTGTCATCGTTTGTAGTCTTCCATTCTCAATCTTCATGCATACTCGGAAATATGATGATAACGGTGTACATTTGCGAGTCATGTTTATGATACATGAAGAGATAAAGTCATAGTTTGAAGAAGGGCATACTACAATCAAACTTCAGGATGCTCTCATTGCGGCTGAGACGGGCGTCCTTTCTAAAAACCCTGCAGCTTGTTGACGACAGAGCTGAGGCTGGCCAGAAGGTTATTGAGCTGGGCGATCTGGGCAGTGAGCTGTCCCTGACTGTCTAGAGTTACAGTCGAGCTGCTGGGCACTGGGGATGAGGTGGATGCGACGGTGACTATGGGGTCGTTCAGAGAACGGTGACTCCCCCCTTCCTTGTCAAACAGTGAGAAATTCTCCTCCATGCTCGTCGCTGCGATCTGCTGACGACCTCTTCCAGCTAAGCCCCCCTCTTTTTCCTTTCCCATAAACTTGTCCTGGCAGACCTGTTCCAAATGGCCCACCCTCTTACAGTAGTTGCACGTCGCACCTCATGCACAGTTGCAGTCTCTCTTAAGGTGCAGGCTGCCACAGCCAAAGCACCTGTTCTTCATTCATCTCACAAACTCCTCCCTGGTGTTGGTCCTCTGGGTCGAGGTCGAGGTGGCGTCAACATCCATAGCGTTTGGATCTCTTCCTCCTCCGCCACTAGCCTGTGCTTGGGCACCTCCTCGTCCAATGTTCAGAGCCAGATTATTAATGCTGATGTCCAGCTTGTTCATCCTAGCGATGAGTTCGCTAAGGTCCCTCAGCTCTGTCATGGCAACTGCTGCTGCCAATCCTACCAACTTCCACATCTCCAGTGTGAGTCCCTCTACAAAATATTGCCGTTGGTCATAGTCTGAGAGCTTGGTGAGACTGGCCAGCTCCGTGAATGTCTGGGCATAGTCAGAGACAGATTCATTCCATCCTTGCCTCAGGACCCTAAGATTGGCCAATGCCTGCTTCTCCTCGTCAATAGAGGAAAAGTGGCCCCTAAAGGTGGTGGTGAAGTCGGCCCACCTGCCATTGAAGATTGGGTCAATGTTGGTGGGGTCATTTGACCTGGTTAGAAACTGATTTGCCCAGTTGCCGGCCTTGGAGGTCATCAGGTTCAGGGCTGCTTGGATCTTCTTCGGGTCATTACGGGTTTACTAATGACGTCCTTTGAGCGTGTTGTCTGCGTTAGCAGGGCATTGGTAACAGTGTTTAGGCCTTCTAAGAGGTGAGCAAGTTGTTTGTTATTCATAGTTATGGGTGGGATAGACGATTGGGGTTCTGGAGATGGAGCTCTGGGGGTGATAACTGGATTTGGTACAGAGGAGGCAGTTCTGGGATGAATGGCAAGAGTGGATGGGGGTACAGGGAATTCATGAGGTACAGGTAGTGGTGCCGGTGCAGGAGAAGCTGTGGGGGAAGTACGTAATGTGGGATTTGATATGGGTCTAGAGTATCAACCAATGCAGGACCCAGGCCTAGAGTGTCCTGGGGTTCTGGGTAAACTGGGGGTAACTGGGCAGACTGGAAGTGGGGATGGTGGTAACTGTGGGAGTACTGGGATGAAGTGGTCGAATTTGAGAACGCTACCGTCGTTGTCGGTTAAATTGTGCGGTTCAGAAATGGAGTTCGCAAGTGCGTTTGGGCACTGGTTCTGGTCACAACTGGCCCACTCTCTGTCAGTGGTTAGATGTATGTGTTCGTTGTTGGTAATGTTGTAAGCATGCAGTAGTGTGGAGCAATCAACTTTCTCCTGTTCAGATTCTTCTTCAGAGTTGGGTCTCGATGTGCTAAATGTCGGAGACGTGGCGGAGCAGTATGGCCTGCAGAGACAGCCTTATCGGAAGGGTGCCCGTGCAGTAAAGGATCTTGACCTAATGTGGTGAAGTGCCAGTAGCAAACACACAGAGACTGGAGCTGAGGCCCAACAGTCAATAACTAGTCCCAAGACAAAGATGATCAATACTATCCAGTATTCTACAAAGTACAAATATGCACCTAGTCCCAAGACAAAGAGGTCAAGATGGGGGACTAGGTGACAAGTCGTCCTATATATATTATCTGGCATGTGACCTATGATGTCATGACCTGGTCATGTGGAAACTAATAGAACGTAACGGAAAGAAACAGAATACAGTGGAATGAAGGTAGAATCAAGAGGTGAAGCAGGAATGATGTCGTGTATCATAGTGAAAGGAAAAGAGACCATAGGAGAATAAAGAAAATAGTACACACTTTGTGACACAACCATCCAGTTACTGTTTGCATTTGGAACAAGCTCCAGAATGGTGTAGCACAAGCACACCTCAAAATTTGGGGCAGGTGCTCCACCTCACCCTATATTTTCTTGGGTCACAATTACACTGAAGCTATGTACCAAGTTTGGTTCAAATTTCCAACCATTTCCTTGTTTCTCACTCTAAACAACCCTGAAAAAACTCAAATCATGATATAATATTGACCTCACCACAAAGTTTTTGTTAACATAAATCACGACTTGAGTAGATATGACTATTCAAGCTATATACACTGCCAATTGACAGCCAGGTTAGGACCAGATGAAAGTGATTTGCTGGTTACTGGAAAAGATCAGATGTCCATGTCATGGGAACGAGTTGGTACCCACATAAATTGGCACAGGCTCCACCACCGAGCTGGAGCCAGGTGGAGGAAATACATGTCTCCATTGTGTGTCACCACCTATCTTTCACCCATTGTTTCTGCCAGGTAATACCTGTGTTGTCAGATGAATATAACAAATTGGTCCACAGATCCCCTAAATAGCTGCAGTTCTGATTAACAGGTAAATGGACAAATAATATACAGAGAACAGGTTGCCTGTATTCATTCCTATGCTAGATAATTGACAGGTTCTACACTATAGTCTACACTATGGTAATGAATGATAGATCCCACCCCTTCTCTGGCCAGTTCTTACATTCAAACTGCTCAGATGTTCGCCATCTCATATACTAGTCTGACCAGAATGCCTGCCCATGCCAAACAAACCAACCTTCAAAACTTCCAAGAATGACAGCAATGACTGAAAGCAAGGGACAACATATCTAAAGGGACTATCAGAATCATATTTGAAGGCCAACAGAACTTATGTCACACACCAAAATCATTCCAAATGAACTTAAACTGCTGGGATGAGTGCATAATCCTGGTGCTTCAGAAGGTCGATGGACTGTAACTGCACTCTGTCAGTTAAAAACAGGATAAGGGATATTTCAAAACTCACTCCTTCATCCCAATGGCTAAGTCTTCTTGCACTAATCTGGAACTGGCCAGTTATCCAAGTACCCCAGTTGAATGTGTGGCAGTTAGCTCATGAACAAAATAGAAATGAGTAAGTATCAAGTACCCACTTTCACACTTTCATTTTGGTTTAATAGCAGATGATTTAGATGTTGTTTGTTGTATTCTTTCTGGGTTGTAGGGAGAAGGGAGCCCCACTGCAACATGGAAGGAAGGGAGAAAAGATGAACAGTGATGTGACTAACATGCTGTTGCACAAATACCAACCATCATGTGCCTGTGTCTCACAATGCCTTGGCGCCCATTCACTGCCATCGGAATCTGACTTAGCTTGTTAAAAGTTATAAAACACTCCAGTGTCTGTAGCATTTCCAGTTGTGCTCAGTCTGTGCCATTTTCTACAGTTTCTAGACAGTTTTTCCCCTACACATTCAGAATAATTCATCTTAACAGATGGACCTCTGAACAGTTAAATGTATATATACCTCACAATAGCACCTGTGGCCTGCTTTACCTTAGAGAAATTTAGAATATTTTAGTTCATAGGCTTATATGGGTTGCGACATGCAAGGTGTATAGTATTCAGCCAATGCTTATGTATATTATTACATACATGACATATCAACTGTCTAATGATAGGGAGGTGGAGACTAGCAATTCAGCATCTGTATAGCCAGCCTGAAGCCAGAGCCTGGAGCTATCCTGATGCTGTTTCTGTAAGGGCAACTCGGGAGACAGCTGAGGACCTTACCCAGTCAATTTCTGTAGGAGGAAAATCCAAAGATATATTCAACAGTGTAAAAAACAAGGAAAATACACTACTTACCTGCAGGAGAAAAATCCAAAGAGAAAAAGCTCAAGGGAAACATCCTGCATGGTATGCTTTCTGTGTATCCAGAGTATGGGAAAGTGCACATGACACAGCTGTACAGTACCAAGCCACTCTATAGCCACATCATATGGAGTCATATAGTGTCACATGGTCACCCACAGGCCTCAGATGAAGGAAACCAGCTCTGGAGTGGTAAACACAAGGAAATGATGAGGGAAATGAATGATAAATAAAGGAAAATAAATAGTAGAGAGGCTAGAAGCAGTCAATGTAGCAAGAGAGATGAAATAAAGGTATAAAAGAGAGTAAACAGAGTAAAAAAGAGTAAAAAAGGAGTAAAATGGCACCTGTCCCCTTACAAAGACTAAGTTTTGATCTCTGAGTCAAATCACTAGAGGCAGAAGGGAGCTTTGAACCAAGACAGTTGGGAACAGTTAAACACAGCCAATGATACTGGGAGGCAAACAACTAATAGCAGACCTTAGCTAATTACAGGATCAGACTCAGATCATCAAAAAAAGGCTAAATTAAATTTTTTCAGATTTTTTATCAAGAATTTTGCGTTGGCCAAAATTTTTGGGTCCAAAAGCAGAATTGTGTGTACCTCTGACGGCTCCTCCAGACAGTTCTGCACCCTTCTTTTTTCAATTCAAATGTCCATCATGTGCATTGGCAGTTACTGACCAATGTGAGTGCAACTTTTAGCTGTCAATTCTATTGCTCCTGAGCTGAACCTGCTACCAAAGCCAGGAGAAATGACAAATTTATCTGGATGTTTAGTCTTGGCTTATATAAATACTTTGGAGTATCATGGAGAAAGTTAAGCATAGAACCAAACTCTGATAAGAAATACTCATTGCTCAGAATCAAGTTGAAGTCTGAGTGGATTGTTGCCAATTGCTATCCATCACTTTACCCTGATGATCCACTTCACTTTGATGAACCTTCATGTATGTTCAATGTCTGGGCCTTAGAATAATTACTAGCTTATAATCCTTTCATATCCAGTTCCAGATCTATGTATAGCTACAACTGGAGCCATTGTTTCCAGTAGATATTGTTCTAAGAAACTTGTGGAAATGTGTTTAGCATCCAGTGGCATCACTGTGCTGGTGTCATATGTAGCATGTAATACAGCTGCTGCCAGTCACAGCCTGTCACATCACCTTTTTGAATTTATTTTAGCACAATGGCTTGTTGAAATGTCCTCATATTCTGGCAAAATACTCTACCCATTGAAAGGAGCTTAAATGGAAATTCCCAGTAATGCACTTTTTCTGTAGTAGGTATAGAAGGAAAACTCTAAGAAGAAATCAATCCACACCACTACTCGAAGTATGAGATTGTAAGGATGAGTCAGGCTTGTCAAAGGTTACACCTCAATTAAATCTGTAGAAACAGTATATCTAAGATCTGACATAGCAAAGTTGAATAGAGCTTGCAACAATTGAGAATGCAAGTCATGTTCAAACTTCATGAAGTGGACAGAATATAGGTACAGATATAAATAATCTGTTAAGTCCCAAACTGGACTGGTAATTGGATGACCCAAACTGGTCACAAACAAGTCATCCCAAACTGGACAAATAACAACAAACAATGACCCAAACTGGTCTAAAGACAAACTTCTCAAAGTCCCAAACTGGACTGTAGGCAAACTGGGTGTTCCAAATTGCACAAAGAGGGCAAATTCTAAGGTCTGATAAATCAGGTTTGATTCCACTGGACAAATACCAGGGAGGTCTAAGCTAGAGATTTCCTGCTATTTGGGGGCAGTACTAACTACTGAATACAAACATTCATATGGGGTTTATATACTTGAGATGAAATAAAATAATAAGTATATCATTTTGAAATGAGTTTAATATCCAACAACTACTTGTCACCAAATTGGGGTGAAGAACTCCTTAATCCAGGCAAGTTTCGTTGTAAATATACAAAATTGAGTGGGGGCTGGTCTAATTGGATCACCAGATTATAGTTTTGCACACAAAGTAGTACTGGAATATTTTTGCATCCTGAATCACTCTCTTCAAACAGTCTGAGGAAGTCAATGGTACTGTGGCCAAGCCTCTGTTAAAGTAATAGCCAGAGTACAGAATAGAGTTGACATTGTTCTAGAGCTTCCTGGAATGTCAATCACTCTCCAATCACTCCATATTTCCTATCTGCCTCTGTCTACTGCCTGTGGATAGTTCTGTAGCATTTTATCCCTTCAGATATCAGCTCAATTGTCTAATAGTATTCTGGTAATATTGTAGGACCAGCTTTGATTAGTTCCATGTTCTTGCTAAGACATTTTCTAAGTTGCTCTGAGTTCATAAAGTTACAGTTCTAGGGTTCTGTTCTCTTTCTGCCTATTCAATCTGTTGTCTTGTTCAATGAAGGAAGTAATAAAGCCCTTGCTAAAGTCCCTTGGTTACTCAGAGTGAGTCTAGCAGAGAGGTCTAATAGTTTGAAGGTTTAGAAATTGCTGACTTCAAGCAGTCCTACATGTTTCAGATTGCTCTGCATGAAGTACTCTCTCTGTTTATTGAGTTCTCAAACTTGCATTTCTGGCTTTGACTAGCAGTGTAGGCTCACTCTAGTCCTAGTATTATCCCTTTATACTAAATTTTAGTAGGTATATTCTAAAAGACACAAAAATAGCAGTCTTTACCAGTTTTGTAAAACTGGCACAACACCAGATTTTTTCTATAGGTTTTGGAGACTGACCAAAATTTTGAGAGTTGTTACTACCCCTAGCTCAGGAACTGCTCAATGGATTGGGCTGACAAATATTTATGAACATGCTACCCAAGGTTGCTTTCAAATAGTATATATTAGGGAGCAAAGCTATAGGTTTGGTAAAATTTGATGTCTTTGATTGTCCCTAACTATACATGGTTACATACAGATGAGTAAAGGTTTTAGATTGAGGGCACTCTTTAGATCCAGAACCAGAGTATCCTGTTCTACACATAACAACAGCTCTGAACACTTGAGAGTGGAGACTAGCAAAAATAATGACCCATTTACCGCTGAATGATAGTTTATAGATGCCATGTATTTCAAAACACCTGAGTTTCCCACCCATTTTAAACAGCAGTAAGCATTGTCTACTAGTTGAATGCATAAGGTAGTACCCAATCTTGAGCTGAAATTGTTGGCCACTGGTGGTTTGATTCATGTCATACCATCATCACCTTTTTGTGGTGAAGCACTGGTAGCAAACACACAAAGACTGGAGCAAAGGCTCTACAGTCACCAACTAGTCCCAAGACAAAGACAATCGATATAAGCCCAGTATTCTACTGAGTACAAATACACACCTAGTCCCAAGACAAAGAGGTCAAGATGGGGGACTAGGTGACGAGTCATCCTATATATACTACTCGGCATGTGACCTATGATGTCGTGACCTGGTGTCATGTGGAAACTGATAGAACATAGCGGAAACCAACAGAACATAGCAGAATAAAGATAAAAGGTAAGGTCAAAAACTCCTTCAACACCTCGATCCACTCATCTATGTCCTTCTGTCCTGTACGCTGTCCCACCAGGATGTTGAATAGGGGCTGGTATCTGTATACTGCCTCAAATGGGGAGAGATCATGTGCTGAGTGAGTTTTGGAGTTGATGACGAACTCTGCCATTGGAAGGTGTTTCGCCCAGTCCGTTTGTCTCCTCCCCACATATAGCCAGAGGTATTTCTCCACTTCTTGGTTGGCCCGCTCCGTCTGTCCATTAGCCTGTGGGTGATATCCAGATGTCAAATCGCTCTTGATACCCAACCACTTCAGAAGTTTCCTCATAACCATTGCTGCGAACTGGGGACCACGATCTGAAACAAAGCGTAAGGGTAGCCCATGAAGTTGGAAGATTTCTCAATAGTAGAGGTCTGCAACCTCTTCTGTGGTGATGCTGGTCATGCAGGAAATAGCATGAATCTGCTTGCTGAATAAGTCCATGCAGACCAAGATGGCGTTGTACTCATCTGACTTCAGCAACTGCATGATTAGATCTACTCCTACCTCCTCCCAGATTCCCGTTGGTACATCCAGTGGATGGGTTACTGCCCGTGGATGTCGCTGTAGCTTCTTCCGTGCACAGATGTCACACCCCTCCACATATTTCTCTGTGAATGACCGTATTGTTGGCCACCAGAAGTGAGACGTCACCAAGTCATAAGTCGCGTGGAGTCCTGGGTGTCCTGCCGATGGGGAGTCATGACACTGTCAAAGCACGTCTCGTTGCAGTTCCTTGTCTGGAGGTACGTAGACTCTGCCATGATAATAAACCAAACCGTTGTCCTCCTCCCATTCCGGTAATCCGTTTGCCAACCTTTTCAGGCCTCTCTCCTTCAGCTTCTTTCTCTGACATTC
>MU127797.1:617231-648509 GCA_014904975.1 Marasmius fiardii PR-910 | reverse complement strand
ACTGGAACGAGTTGCCTCCTGAAGTTGCTTTCTGATCTGAAAACCATCCTAAACCACCGCTACTAAGCTCCCAAACCACTTTCTCTTCGTTTTACCTTTGTCCATCTTGGGCTTGGAAGCTTCTGACAAGCATTCCTGAGTCGAATTTAAGTTGAAGTCCATTTGCGCTTTGACTCCACATCCTCCTCCTCTTTGGCTAAGTACGGAACCTTCGATCAACGTCGAACCAGTCCTCGTAAAACTTGCCTTAGGAGTGTTGTTTGGAGACTACAACCTTAGTTGTAGTGCCTTCATTAATACCCTTCTTAGCACATTTCACCGAACTGAAGATCAGGATGTTGTCCAGGTATACTGCTACCTTCCCTGCTGCAATAAGATCCGCAAAGATGAGGTTCATTAGGGACTGGAACGTAGCTGGGGAGTTGGTAAGACCAAAGAACATGACTGTTGGCTCGAACAGCCCTCAATTTGTCGCGAATCCTGCCTTCCATTCGTCTCCCTCCTTAATTCGTACGTTGTTGTAACCTCACCTAACGTCGAATTTGGTGAAGTATTTCACGTTACGGAGTCGATTGACGATATCAGATACTAAGGGAAGTGGTGTCCAGTTTTTGACTGTGAACTCATTGAGATGTCGGTAATCTTGTATGAACTGTAGCTTCCCATCTTTCTTCTTTACAAAGAACACTGGAGATGCCATAGGTGATTTGGATGGTCAGATGTACCCTTTCCGTAGGTTTTCCTCAATAAATCGGTCGAGTTCTTCCTGTTCTACTGGGGACATGGGGTAGATCTTTGTACGAAGTGACTCTGGGGCCCCAGGGGTGAACTCGATAGCATGATCCCAAGGCTTGTGTGCTGGCAACCATTCCGATTCCTGTTCTGAGAAGACCTTGCTGTACTCCCAACAATGCTCAGGGACCATCTCCTCAAACATCTTCTTCGGCTTGAGTTTCTGTGCCGCTTCCATGAGTTGTTGAGAATAAGTATACCCTGCTGCGATCCAAACCTGTTCCTGAATGTCCTTGATAATCCCTCGCCTAAGCCAATTCCGACGAAGTGCTCAGTTAGCCTTAAGAATGCAGAGTTGCAGTTGTTTTTCCTCCTCTCCCAGTACCGTTTCTTCCTGTCCTTCCCCTCCATATTCGTCCTGATGCGGAGTTTCCTTCACTGCATCATCTCAAGCATCCTCCAGTACCCCTTCACCCTGAGTCATTCCGCCAATTGCTTCTCCTTCCCTATCTGGTACCTCCTCTACTGTCACTCTGTGGGTCCTAATCGATAGCAACCCTTTTGACCAGTCTACCTCTGGGTTCAACTGTCTCAACTACGGTAACCCCAATATCACGTCCTCTTTGCCTAGATCCGTAATCAGAAAATCCACCCAGTGCTTATGTCCATCTACTGTTATTGCCAGCTGTGCAAATTCCTGTATACTGCCAGCCAGGTTCAGGGTGCTGTCAATGTTAAACACCTGTATCGGCTTCTTTAATTGAAGCTTTCACAACTTCTTTTCTTTGGCAAACCTCCTGCTCATAAATAAACCTGTCGCTCCACTATCCACCATGGCTGCTGTTGTCGTTTGTAATCTCCCATTCTCAATCTTCATGCATACTCGGAAATGTGATGATAACAGAGTAGATTCACAAGTTGTGTTAATAGTACATGACGATATAGAATCATAATTCGAGGATGGGCATACTACGATCGACTTCTGGGACGCTCTCATTGCGGCTGAGATGGGTGTCCTTCCTAAAAACCCTGTGGCTTGTTGACAATGGAGCTAAGACCGGCCAAAAGGCTGTTGAGTTGAGCGATCTGGGCAGTGAGCTGTCCTTGACTGTCCAGAGCTGGAGCTGGGTTGCTGAGCACCACAGATGAGGTGGATGCAGTGCCCTGGGATCGTTCGGAGAGCGGTGACTCCCCCCTTCCTTGTCAAAGAGCGAGAAATTCTCCTCCATGCTTGTTGCTGCAATCCGTTGACGACCTCTCCCAGCTAGGCCTCCCCCCCTTTCCTTTCCCATAAACCTGTCCTGGCAGACCTGTTCCAAATGGCCCGCCCTCTTGCAGTAGTTGCACGTAGCACCTCGTGCACAGTTGCAGTCTTTCTTGAGGTGCAGGCCGCCACAGCCAAAACACCTGTTCCTCATCCTTCTCAGAAACTCCTCCCGGGTACCAGCCCTCCGGCTCAAGGTTGAGGTAGCATCTACATCCATGGCATTCGGATCCCTTCCTCCTCCACTACTGGACTGCGCTCGAGTGCCTCCTCTTCCAATGTTCAAAGCTGGATTGTTGATACTGATATCCAGCTTGTTTACCCTTGCAATAAGCTCGCTCCAGTCTTTTGGCTCTGACGTAGCAACTGCTGATGCCAATCCAACCAACTTCTGCATTTCCAGCATTAGCCCATCTACAAAATATTGGCGCTGATCGTAGTCTGAAAGCTTGGTCAGGCTGGCCAACTCTGTAAACGCCTGCGCATAGTCGGAGACTGACTCGTTCCGTCCTTGCCTCAGAACCTTGAGGTCAGCCAATGCCTGCTTCTCCTCGTCAATTGAGGAAAAGTGGCCCCTGAAAGCGGTGGTGAAATCAGCCCAGCTGCCATTGAAAATCGGGTCGGTGCTGAGGGGGTCATTTGATCTGACCAAGAACTGGTTTGCCCAATCGCCAGCCTTGGAGGTCATCAAGTTTAGGGCCGCTCTGATCTTTCTCAGGTCGTTATTGACCAAGTCGGGCTGCTCCCTGGCCCAGTTGTCGAACTGGTTCAGCCATCACCTAGCGTTATGGCCCTTCTCTCCCTTGAATGCTTCAGGCTTGCTGATAACGTCCTTCGAGCGGGTTGTCTGCAATAGCAGGGCATTGGTGACAGTGTTTAAGCCCTCTAAAAGGTGTGTGAGTTGTTCGTTATTCATGGTTATGGGTGGGATAGGCGGTTGTGGTTCTGGAGATGGGGTTCTGGGGGTAATAACGGGATTCAGTGTGGAGAAGACGGTCCTAGAACTGATGACAGGAACAGACGGGGATATGGGGGGTTCATGAGGTACGAGTAGTGGTGCCAGTGTGGGAGAAGCTGTGGGGGAAGTACGTAACGTGGGGTTTGATATGGGTCTAGAGTATTGACCAACGCGGGACCCAGGCCTAGAGTGTCCTGGGGTTCTGGGTAAACTGGGGGTAACTGGGCAGACTGGGAGTGGGGATGGTGGTAACGGTGGGAATACTGGGATGAAGCAGTCGAATTCGAGAACACTACCGTCGTTGTCATATAAGTTTTGTGGTTCGGGAATAGAGTTCGCAAGTGCGTTTGGGCACTGGTTCTGGTCACAACTAGCCCACTCTCTGTCAGTGGTTAGATGTACGTGTTCGTTGTCAGTGACGTCATAAGTGTGTGGTAGTGTGGAGCAATCAACTTTCTCCTGTTCAGATTCTTCTTCGGAGTCGGGTCTCGATGCGCTAAATGTCGGAGACGTGGCGGAACGGTATGGCCTGCAGAGACAGCCTTATCGGAAGGGTGCCCATGCAGTAAAGGATCTTGACCTAATGTGGTGAAGCGCCGGTAGCAAACACACAAAGACTGGAGCAAATGCTCTACAGTCACCAACTAGTCCCAAGACAAAGACAATTGATATAAGCCCAGTATTCTACTGAGTACAAATACACACCTAGTCCCAAGACAAAGAGGTCAAGATGGGGGACTAGGTGACGAGTCATCCTATATATACTACTCGGCATGTGACCTATAATGTCGTGACCTGGTGTCATGTGGAAACTGATAGAACGTAACGGAAACCAACAGAACATAGCAGAATAAAGATAAAAGGTAAGGTCAAAAGATGAAACAAGAATGATGTATCATAGTAAAGGGAACAGAGACTGTAAGGAGGTAAAAGTAAAATAGTACGCACTTCGTGACACTTTTCTGACATTACTGCAACACTGGTCATTGTTCAATTTGCTTAGCACACCATTACCACCACCCTTTACTTGTCATGGTTGACCAGGTTGACCTCCACTCTTCTCTTTTCATCATCACTCATTGACAAGTATTTCCCCATCACTATTGCTCCCTTTCACCTCTTGTTTTTGCTTTTCCAAACTATCATTTCACTTGCTTACATTTCCATGTGACTGACTCTCATTATGGTTTAAATTCAACCAACCCCTTGTCCACACCTTATGAACTGACTTTTTCAACTTCATTCTGTACTTACTGAAGCTCACTTCTTCAAAAACAACTTGGTACACCATGCTAGAGAACTTAGTGTTGTTGGAATTGTGATATTACCCCCCAGTTTATACTGAAGTATTAAACTCTATAATGCTCACTTTCCTGACATTACACCATCAAAGTACAAAATAATGACATCTTTATCAACTGCTCAACTAGTAATTTTTGCATTTGTGAAAAGGGTACAGCAATGATAGGTTTGGTAGCACAAATCTGTTGGTACATGCACCTTTATTATACCATCAAGTTGAACTACTTTACATTCATTTTCAACAATTCCCACATTATCAAGGACTTACATGGTGAACTGTACTTCTTTACATATTGGACAGCCCCACACTAGACATTTGTTAAATGGGTTCTTCAGGTGTGCCCTCGATCTGTCAATGCATTATCATTTCAATTCAACTGAACTCACACCAGAACTGGTTTCATGAAGCCTTTTGAGTCTGAGCAACTTCCCAGAACTCAAACTTGAGGATATGACCATATTCTCATTCATTGGTATTTTGGTCACCCTACCTGTTCTTTGAAGTATGGTGGGCCAGTTTACAAGCAGGGGAGATTTCACAAAAATATTGTGGTTTATTGAGAGAAAATATGTGATAATATAGATCATGTTCAAATTATGATTATCATCCTTGGTGAAGGCTTTCTGAAGACTGGGGTGTACAGGGAAGGTCAAACTAGAGCAATGAATGTGTATGAGATCTTAAACAAGTTCTAACCCAAATCCTGACTTTTTTATTAGACATCAATTCACCACTGTTTCAGAGTATGTCATCTTCAGAGTGCTTCTGGCCTTACTTATTACTACAGTATCTAAGCATTTTGTAAAGAGGAATGGTTGATGACCATTTTTCAGCCAGACTAATGGACAATGCCACATTAGACATGTAGTTCTATGACAGTATTGTGCAGCCAGCACTATCCTTTGACAGTAATTTGAATGGGAGGAGACTGGATCTAAGTCAGTGTAGTAAATTTGCAGTAGCAGCTGTGTACATATGTAAACAGAATGGACATATTACCTTGTGACCTCAGCCTTGGTTCTGCCAGTGGACCTCCACTGGCCCGCAAAACACAATGTGCAATCAAGTTTGAGATTTGGGAGTTCTGAACCAGGCATTCTGTCTGCTCTCTGGGTAGGTAATAAGCTGAGCTTGTCTGGCTCATTTGATAGTCTACTCAATGTTGTTCAGGCATTTTGAGAGCTGACATGTGAAAGGACTGAGTGAGTGCAGCTCGCAGATGGACAACATGGTGCCAAGCTCATCTGCTTTGCCTACCTTTGCCTCTATTTAGAATTGATTGCCTCCATTTGGGTTCTATGCAAAACTTTACCTTACAAGCAGTGAACTCAGTGCTTACTTTGTTTGGTTTATATTTTAAGATGTTGAATGTCTATTCAGTAGTATCATGTAAGAAGATGAAATGAAAATGAAAGCTACTGATACTAGAAATGAGAGAGCAAAAATAGTGTAAAAGGGGTCTTTTCCGATCATCGGAGGCCAGCTTAACAGACAATCATGATGGGAATGATGGGACTGTTACCAGTCTGAAAAAGAACGAATTCTTCATTTCATTACAAATTCATAACTGAGTACTGTTGCACTTTCAAAACCTAAACCAGTTTGTTCTTGCATGAATGGGAAGCAAGTATACTGTGATTAACCATGCCTATCCCAAACTCACTGGTTAACTTTACCAGATAAAGAAGAAAACAAATGAGTCAACTCACATTGAAAATGCGATATGATTTCCTATCAGAGTCTCGGTTTCTCCATCGGTAATATCTGTAACCACTATAATATCCCAACATAACCAGGAATACTGATGAGAGTAATCCAAGGCTATAGGACCAGGAAAGAAACAAAGACCAGAGGAAAATAACCATGAATGTGAATTGCCGTGAAAACTCAGGCATATAGATTGGGAATGTGATTCGTCCACATGCTCTATCTCCCTCCTCATCTGCAAAATCCTGAGCATGAATGGTTGTAAATATGAGGATGCCACTTATACAAATTGCAGACCAGGCAATGGAGTCTAGTTGCCTGGTACAGCCTGTGAGCATTGAAATTCATAAGCAGTGGCACTACAGTTTTAGTAGGAAATCAACTTTTAACGCACCCACAATTTTGGTGGCTCCAATCTGGAAACTAACATATCCACCAATAGCACACAAGTTTTTCCCAATGTAGTGTTGGGATAAACCATGTTCATCATACAACACAGTTGTTATCAACAAACTGCAAGTTGCATATAGCACATCCGTCCCAAAGCAAGTCCATGACACAAAAAGACATGTAGCCACTGATATCCAGCGGAGGAAAAAACATTGATCCTACAAGCACAAACTCATGTTCAACTGAACTCTTACAGGGTGAGATAGAGATAGCTACCTCTGTGAGTCTCTGTGATGGCAAAGGACGCCATGATCGATTAACCTGATCTTCCAAAGAACTTCTTGCTTGATTTGAGACATTGCAGAGAAGGAGGTGAAGCCATATCCATCCTCCAGCCTGGAACAATCGGGTTATAGAATACAGAGGAGCAGAGGCACAAGCAAAGACAGTCTGAAACGGATTAGTGTGACTATGTGGCTACGAATTTGCAGAAGTAACACTCACGACTGGAAGAACAATAGTCTTGAAATCTGTCCAGGTGAAAAGCAGGAGTGTATAGAGATGGTAGGTTGTATAGCGATGCAGAGAGCCAAGTATTCTGACAGTGTCCTGACCCATAAACCACTTCTGAATAGTTACAATTCAAAGAACACCTTTAAAGCTGAATTGGATATTGCGTTTACTTGATAGAGCCATAACCTGCTTTGGAAATCTTCTACTGGTATTCAGACGGATTTACGCGAACCCGCAATCCTACTTCAGAATGTTCCCGGGAAAAACCAAAATACTGGACTCGGAGATGGTGGGTAGTACGCAACGTTCTGATGATGATGTGGATGTGGGTCAGGTCGTCCGTGGTGAGCTTCTATCTCAAATCTGTCTTGCGCTAGGTTTTCAGGCTTTTTCGCCGTGATTATACTTTGTTACTGCCATATGGATTCAATTTGGCAGTGGCAATAGGGTTTGATTTACAACGGTGTCCTTGACACGGAGAAACAAAGACGTAATATCCCGATTTTCGAAATTTCATTCATACTCATCCATTGTCCAGAGAAACAAGAAACCTAGGACAAACAATATATTCAGACGAGCCCAGTATAAGTCACAGACAGATTGGCGCACTACTATTACAAGAATAACTCTGACTATTCATAGAGACAACCAGCGCCCCGATGCGAAGGGACGGGCTTAGGGAACTAATCAGCCACTCAGATCCACCTTACCCTTGATGATATCTGCGGCTACAAAAGATATGAGCGACTTTTGTTAGAAAGAAATGCCATCGGGAACCTACCCAACTCTCCGATAGCATATGCAGTCGCTTTTTTAAATAATAGAATCAGTTCGGAGTGGCTTGATTGTGCTGGGAGTAAAGGGTACCGTACCTTGCGTGTGAGCCCCGATATGCAAAGGAACAATAGACAGATCAGCTACCCTGATGTTCTTCGTTTTGTATACCTGATGGATGTCAGTCAAGGAAAGAGAAAGAGAAAGAACAACGTTGCATTACCTTGAGTTTGTTATCAACAACCCCACCATGTTGCGAAGGAAGCATCGAACAAGTTCCGATCGCATCTTGAAGGAAAGAAGTCAGCGCGCCGCGGTGAGTCTGATAATAGTTATGGATACATACGCCAACTGCTAACGGCGACATTCTTGAGGTATTCTAATCTAGACTTCAGAAGGTGTATGATGAAGGGAGCATGGAGTACTCACTCCGTATATCTTCATCGGTCTGAACGTCGGGTCCCGGATTTACTTCCGTATCTAGACGTTGGCTGTGTCATTGCAACTTCCAAGTAAGGAATCAGCTGCTCCGCCTACCCGTAAGAAGGTCTTTGAACTGGTTCTGTTCCAAAATACGCCTCGCAAATTTGATTTGCTCTACGAAAGACGATAGATCTGGCGAGTGTTGAGGTTCATACCATTAACGGTATGCGCGCGCACAAGATCACAGAAACGTGCGCACCGTATTCTTCCTGTAGATAGTTCGGATCGATTTCAGGTCGTACAAGTGGATCACTCGAGGAAATGTGCTGAGCCAAGGAATGTCAATGAGACGAACCAGTTCGTTCCTTCGATGACTTACGATTGTCCCACGAGAGAACGGGTGGTTGAGTAGCGTAGAAGCCGTGATATACTGTTTTCCGGAAGCGGGAGGATCTGCAATAATGTGAAGATTAGGAAACACACATCTATTGAGACTTACTTAGCCTTGACGTGAACCTAGGCGATAACACGAATTCACAACTTGGTTCTTGATCCTTGATATGCTGGAGTTGCACTTCATACTGCTTGATCAAACCATCCCTGAAAGCACCGGAAGCTGCCCTGGATTGTACGGAATCCTTGAAGGATTGTTGGATTTGATCGCAGGTTGGACTAATCTTAGCAAGGGGAACAAATGTCATGCAGACGACAGACATCCCAAAAATACCTTTCCCGTCCTTTCGACTATACGCGTATTGACTCGGGATTTCAACATCAGAAGAGAGGAGGATAGCTCACTAAGACTCTTGCTGTCGTGCGAGTTCCGAAGGATCTGACAAGCGATCGAAAGTGAGAAAATCTTGGGGAATGTCTTCTCGTAACTCTATTCCATCATTAGAAAGATCTCAAGGTTAGACGTGGTTTACCCGTACCGCGACTGACACCAGCGTAAAGATGTTCCTGTAGGTTCTCGCCAACTCCGGGTAACTCGACCTGAACTTCGACGCCAGCTTTCCGGAGAATCTCAGGATTTCCAATTCCGGAAAGCTCAAGAATCTAGTTGAGCCCCACGTAAATGCGAGGTTCAGGAGATAGACAGAAATACACTTGCTTGTGGTGACATGATGACACTGCGGTCAGAAGTCAGGATACCGATTCCAGTTCCAATTTGGTTCTAGAAAATCTCACCCAGAAGAAACGATCACTTCCTTCCCTACGTTGATTTGAGAGGTTGCTCCGTCGTGTATGAATTCAACAGCGGTCGCAGTGACATTGCCATCGGGAGACTTTTCAGTAAGAATTTTCGTGACATGAGCCGAGGGCAGTACGAAAAGATTTGGGCGCGACTCGTTCGGTTGATAGTATTTCTGGAATGATCAGTACATTTAGCGGATTGTGCGCGGAGAGAAAGTGATAATAGTAGTCACGTTTGCTGCGTATGATCTGACTCGGTTTCTTGGGTCGATGGATACGGGGGTGATCCATGTTCCTTTCGTCTGCCCGAATGCATGAGAGATAATTACTTCCCTGTATCTGGTTCACTTACATCACCTGAAAACTGAACAGAACGGAGTCAGCTAGAGTAACTCAGTTGCCTTTCTTGAAAACGTACCGGTTCGTTTACAACGTCAATATTAAGCTCTCGAAGCGCCTGCGAAACAGGGTGTTATGGAGGAAAGCTCGGACGATGGGGATAAAAGGCATACTGCTTGATAAGGCTGCTCGAAGTTGGACAATGTTGCAGGGTACGCGATAATAAGAGGACCTTGAGAAGATTGAGTTTGACAAAACAAAGGTTCCGATGAGGAATGTACCGTCTTTGCCATGTTTCGAAGAATCATAACGCAAACATTCAGACTTGTCGACAGGTTCCAAGAATGTTTCAGTTTTGGCGTAGTATCTTTCAAGTAAATTCCAATTCCAACCAGTGTTTCCAAGTTGTTCGAAAGCTAGAACAAGTCAAGATAGTGATGGGGGAATTCGAGATTCTAGAGAACTCACCATCAATGTCGGATTTGGCAGGACGGTGGAACTGGAAAAAATTAATAGCAGAACTTCCTCCAAGTCCCTTTCCACTAATTTTCTCTTAAATTATAACGCAACGCAGACTGACAGTGGCTATCTCACCGGTTCCAAGGGACGGAGCGGTCAAAGCAATGCTTCTGAGGAAGCTAGAAGACAGAATCAGTCAGCCGCGTTTCGATCGCGAGTAAGCAACACGAACCGTCTTGAAATTCCAGTCGTATTTTTCGTTCCCAAAATGACTACCAAACTTGGCTGGTGTCACTAGATTTCCAATGAGGTATAGATTTTAAAGAGAAGAATTAAACCAACGAATATCAGGATCATCAAGATTGGCTTGGCCGGCTTCAATGACGAGTACAGACACGGATGGATCTTCAGAAAGGCGAACGGCCAAAGGAAGACCAGATGTCTGCGACACTCGAGAAGGTGAGAAGGTGAATGAGATGATGAGTACAACTCACCCCGCCGCCTGTGAGCGATGTCAACCGTAAATTAAAAAGAACCTGAGATTATCACTTGCCTACTACGATGTAGTCGAAGACCTTGCTTCCGATTTGACTGATGTTGTCGACGAGCATAATTTTCAACTTTCAAGGTGTGTTGCTGAAGGACGGAAGGGCCCCCGTCGTCCGAGCGCTTTAAACCCATTCAAGCCATCAGATCCACTGAGAAAGCTTGGAGGATTCTGACAGTAATCTTCCCCAACAAACTTCTTCCATAGCTAAACGGTGACGAGAGCTAGTCATGCTGGCACCACTGTAACGCGGGAACTGCGTGATCGGAATTCTGCCTTGATATGAATCCAGTATGTTTTGTGCTATCTTCAGGTCATCCTTGCTTCTGCCATCGGCTTGGCTATACAGGTTATGGCACCACCGCACGCTCGTGTCGAGTCATTATCTTTCAGTCCGGAATAGCTGGTGGGTCCGACCAGACCTTGTGAGCAAGTAGAATCCGCAAGTTCATCATATCAGCTTTCATTTTCCAACAGAGAGAAGATTGGAGTCGATGAAACACGTGTCTCTCTGCTTGCAGGTCACCACCTCATGTATCCCACTCATGTCCTGTGTCCAGAATAGTGGGAAGACCTTTTCTGCTCGGCAACTGATGCGCGTTGTAAGTAAGAAAGACGTAGATCAACGCAGCATCAGGCGAGTTACCCTTCATTCCAGTCTAGACGCAGTTTCGTAGGAATCGTTGGCGTTATCGATCTCTCCCGAAATAGACCTGATCCAGAGAGCAACATACTGCTGCTTTACGGTGCTCGTAATCGACTTGGAATGATTCTGATGAGTTCTGACATGAGGGGAGGTCGGAGCTCAAAATAGCCTCCAAACGGGATGCTCGTCCCCGGCCGCACGCAACTTTGCTCTACTCCCGTAAGTATCATGGTCTTCTACGTAGTATAAGGTTCATGAGAAAATGCCACATTGTCGAGTTGTGATCTAATTATGAGCTCGGCTACTAGGTCTTATGCCGAAGCCGCCAAGCCGAAACAACCTTCTTCCTTTCATGTTTCCCAATGATCGTGATATTTGGTTCGCGCACGCTTTCCAAGTTGACTAAGAACCAACACCACGTCTACCAGCATGGCTTCCGAATCCAAGTCGCCTCCAAACGATAGTTCTGCGGTCGAAAGTGGAGAATCTACCCCGGCCAATGGAAACACTGGTCACAACAAGGAGTTGGAATCTCCGACTGCTCCGTATATTCCTGACGGCGGATTTTGGGCATGGTCTACTTTACTCGGAGCGTCAGTGACCTTAACTTGTCATATATGGAGGTAAACTCATGGTTACACAGTTTCCTTGTGCAGTTTGCAGGAGGGTGAGTTGTTCTCGATTCATAGGTCATTTCCACTCGATTTACGTTAGTTTTAGATATCTATATGCATTTGGTGTCTATCAAGGTGAAGACCTCCTTAAACTACACGAATAGAGTACCTACAGAAACAGATTTTTTTGTTATCGACTTCCTTTCCGACTTCTCTTCATCTGAGATCAGGTAGAGTGCAAGGCTACGTTGGAATAAGCAACCTGTTAATCTGCTCATTTTTAGTTGGATCGGTAGTACCTGCACGTTCTTGGTCTTGGCCGGTGGTACAATCTCAGGGATACTATTTGACAAGGGATATTTGTGAGCCGACTGTTTCTGCCCCCTCTCAAAGCCTAACCGCATTTTCTCTCGAAAGCTACCCGTTGATGTACGGAGGATGGTTCCTCTGCACGTTTTGCCTGTTTATGTTGTCCCTAATAGAGCGTCAGCATTATTACCAGGTTCGTGCTTGAAAGTTTTTCCTCAAATGTTCATTCTAAGACTTTGCAGGCCTTCCTTTCTCTGGGTCTCGGTTTCGGAATCGGCGCTGGAGCTATCTATGTTCCATCTATTGCAATCGTTGCTCACCATTTCACAAAAAAGCGTGCACTTGCTATGGGGATTGCGGTCGCTGGATCTTCTCTCGGGGCACTCGCTTTTCCAATCATGTTGAACAATCTTATCCATGGAAGCGTGGGCTTTGCAAATGGCGTACGCGCTAGTGCTGGCGTCGTTGGTGGATCATTTCTCATCGGACTACTTCTCATGCGGACACGACTACCTCCTAAGCCCAAAGGGAGCTTGTCTTTCGCTTCTGCTGCCAAGATAATGTCAAAAGATGTCGTGTATCCTATTGCTGTTTTGGGGTCCGTGGTTTCCGTTGACTTTTCTGCTGTCTGATTCCTCACTATCGCCCACAGCACTTTCTTTTTTGTGCAGGGTGTTTTCTTCCCAGTTTTCTACTTACAATTATACTCGGACAAGCTGGGTCTCAACCCTGTGTTCGGTTTCTACTCTGTACGTATATTCCGATTCGAAAGCCACGGGTGGAGCCAAAAATTTCTCCACAGGTCTCAATCCTTAGCTTGGCGTCTTTGATCGGTCGAATAGTTGCCGGAGCCGCGGCAAACACATTCGGAGTGTGCAACGTGACAGTGTTCTGCACCCTTGCAGGGACAGGTATCTTGTTCAGCCACCTAGGACTAAAAGATTATGCAGGCGTCTCGATCTTCGCTATTCTGTATGGGTTTTTCAGTGGAGCTTGTATGTGTTCGGCTCCTACCGCCTCCATCGTTAGCTGATAGTTCAACAGATATAAGTCTTCTCGGACCTCTATTCTCGTCTTTAGCCGGTGATGTGTCGGAAGTAGGGTGCGTTCAGTTTCGGTTTCTGGATATTCGTGAAGTTTCTCAATGGAGCATAGACTTCGAATTGGGATTGCCTACCTTTTCACGGGTAAGAAACTTGATTCTGACTCGGAAGACAGAGCGGTTCCATACTCATGCATTTATCCTCCATAGGGCTCGGCAGTTTAATTGGTATGCTCCAACCTCTCTCCCAGCTCACCATAAATTTCTTGACGGGTCACTAGGGACACCAATCACCGGCGCCCTTCTATCTCATCAATTCACTTGGTGGAGGCCTATCGTATACAATGGTGTACGTCCTCAGGAAAATATCTTCTTGGTAAACATGAGCTTAAAAAAAAATCACTAGATCATGTGCGCCGCTGGAACGGTCTGTTTCTTCATTTGCCGCTCGATCGTTGCGAGGCGGAAAGGCACACAGAAATGTTGAAGGTCTTGGTCTGACTGAACACTTGTAGAGTTCTACTATGTGTAGATTGCAACCACTGGACTTTTTCTTGAAGATATATCCATCGTCGTGAACTTGAAAAATGTAAGTTGCCGTAAGCAGCGAAAGTATAAGTTTGAACTCAACGCCACCCGGTCTATCGGGCCGGCCCCTCGGTGTTTTCAGAGGCTGAAGAAAGTTGAGTCCGCACCTAGCTCCCTCAATAAGAATTAAAGAAAGGCATCAAATATGCTCCTGCTGTGGAACGGGTCTCAAGGCGGGTGTTTGAACAACGTGAAGACTTTGGTTCGGCAGATCATCAGAGACTTCCGGAACTTTCAAACTGACTGTGAAAAGAAAAAAGAGAGAACCCCCCCCCCCCACGCAACACTCCGAATCGAAAACCCAATGAGCACAATATTATTCAGTGTTCAACTCGATATACTGAAGTGGCCTGGAGGAGCCCACCCTCGTTCCGTCCCCTGTCTAACTCCAAGAATCGAAGAGGTTCCAAGAGCTTGAGTCACTTAGACCGCTCGGCCATCTCGCCATGAGTTTGAGTAAAGTTCTCCCGGTTCGCATCTTCAATCAAGGGAGATGTGGGTACCGAGTGTAAGCGCTCGACGGTTCGGCATACCATTGGGCGATATAATAATCCGCAGGGTTTGGAGAGAACCGGTATCTTTTGCAGGGGAGTTACAGTGTAACTTACGGCCGATTGCAGAATTGTAGACGCACGTTCGACGGTTACTACGGGATAAAGTTATGGCACCTTTGTTTGTAGTTGACCAAAGGATCCATATGTGTTGGATCATTGCGGCGTAGGTATCTACGGTATACAAACTGTAAGCTATAAATGGAGGTGCAATTTAGAGCACTCGAGTGGCTCGTCAAAGCGTCTGTGTTCTTTTCAGGGTTCAAACAAATCAAATCTCAGCATCAGACGCATTTCATGATCGGGTTTTTTTGACGTATTGCGCGATGCACAATCAACGAAACCTGAATCTGTCAGACTAAGCGAACCGAATGAATTCATATGTACCATCGCGTCCCTAGCAAGTCGCCGGAGACGAAGGGACCAGGACAACAGAAGAATGTGATAGCTGAGGTATAAAAATCTACTTGACGGTCGCAACGCATTTTTTTAACTTCTGATGGAACTCTCGGATCTTTTCCGAACAACTGAGGTCCAAAGCTGAACTGACACCAATTCGAGACCTTATTTCGGGGAGACATCGACGATGGGTTAAGGCCGTTGTTGCAAAAGGGTCCCAAAGGCTTTGAGAAATGGAGTGACAGGACTAGGTAACGTAACCTTATCATGTAATCATCTGCCTCACACTCGGGAGCGTAGCTCTCTATACGAATATTATCAAGCGTGTCAGAGACTTGAAGTAAAGAAGGGCTAGCCGCTATAATTCCTCGCTGCGGCCGTCATTCTAGTAAGACCGCCTATTGCATTTCGGATTGTTTCGTCAGGTGTCCTGATGTTATTTGTACAGAGTCATAAACGGTGATTTCATAGTACGAGATTAGGGGAATCATTGTTCTGGAATGAAGATGAGCACATCCCGACGAATTGATTTCAAGTTCTCTCCAATAAACACGGCATTCATAACTCAAGTGTTAGTTTCGAGTTACATTCTGTTCTAAGAAGCTCACAGGAGTCGCAGGGGTCGACTTGGTGGCTACTGGTACGTCAATTCTGAGTGTTATCGAGGATGCGTTATGAAATAGGGGATATTCCGGTGAGCCTCGAACCCTTCAGCGAATGCCTACTCTTAATCCCTGCAATACACGGCGGTGAATCGGAAAGATATCAAGATTGCGGTCAAACAAATTGTGCCAGGGCTCACCATGAAGTCAGTATCCAATGCCGGATTTTTGAAGCTATATCACAAATCCAAATAATAGGCTCATCCTCCCGAAATACAAGGTTCTGGTTTCTTCCCCCATCTCTTATTCACTGACGCTTTACGTATGCGTCAAGTGGTATATTGGAGCAGCCGATAGTTTTCAAACTGGAATCGCCCAAGTACCTTTTTCACTAGAATCACCTCCCACTCTTCGACTCGCTTGGTTGAGGATAGAATATGTCCTCGGAAGTGAATGTTGATTTCGCTTGCTGAACTCGTATATCACAGGTCTAGTGCCTCAGGAACGGTTGCGCGAGTTGAAAAGGCACACAGAAATGCTGATCGCGGTGACGAACAACGTTGTACGGATAAACCTCCATATCTAACGTGGATTGGGCTGTGGTCGGACTTGGCATAAATGTATGGACCGTCTCCAAACTCCCGAAAAACTTTCAAAGTGATTGGTACCTCAGTCAGTTCCCGAATCTAGGAGACTGTTGTTCGCGGTCCTGACGTACGTTTGTCAAAGCATTCGAACGACCTGTCGCTCAGGACGCCACCAGGCTGACCTTCGCAAAAAAGCATTGGCTCCCTCGGTTGATGTCGTTTCATATCGTTTTCGTTTTCATTTATCCTCCTATGTATAATCGCGAGGCACCAAAAGTCAAACTCTCAAAGCCTTCGTTATTCCTTGATTGACACAAAGAGCAAAACTTGAATCACCGAAATGAATGCAAGGGAAGCCCCAAGGTTAAAACAGCGGAAACTGCAAGTATATCCGAGCTGTCTCGCGGCAAGCCGGCATGAAAGACCGACGTGCAATGGATCAGTGATGTTCACAGCCTAGGTCGTGCAGGAGAAATAGTCAATTGAAGCTGACGGGCATGGTAACCCAACGTTTAATGCAACCACTCAATCCGACATTGAAGCAGACCTCATTTACGCGATACATAAAAGGTGGTTCACGAAAGCCGGGATTCGAGCCATTCAGAAACCATTATGCTTATTCACGGTGGATTAACCTCTGTATTCGCCCTTCTCGTTGTTCTTCCTTCCAGTCTTGTTTTCGGCAAGCTAATCACGGATCCTAAAGACCTCTCCAGCTCGGGATATGACTTTGTGATCGTGGGAGGTATGCAGTCTGAGGAGTTCTTGCCCTTCGTAAAGACTCATGGCAACTCATTCTGGTCACCATCTCTTTAGGTGGTACAGCAGGCAGTGTCGTTGCGGCAAGGTTGACCGAGAATCCTAAATTTCGTGTCTGCGTCATTGAGGCGGGGGACAAGTAAGGGAGTCTTCTGTATTAGGTGTTGATGATGCTGATTACGAAAACTTCAGCGATGACGGAAACATTGGCCTGATGATCCCCTTTACGGCTCCGAATAATCTCAACAACGCCTCCATAATATGGAATTATACCACTGTTCCCCAACGGGGCCTTCATAACCGTGTCTTGCACCACGAACGTGGGCGTGTCCTTGGAGGTTCAAGTTCGATAAGTAGGTTTACTATCTCGCTGGTAATCCTAACCCTGCAGCTGGCCGACAATTTCTCTGACTCTAGATTTTATGACCTGGACTCGAGGCCCCCGCAATGATTTTGACCGGATCGCTGATGTGACTGGTGATCAAGGATGGGGGTGGGACGCAATCCTACCCTACATCTTGAAAGTGAGGTCCATCCAATCATTCAATAGCCGGAAATTGAACCGTTTTATTCTAGTCGGAAACCTTTACAGAGCCTGTTGACCATCATAACACGTCGGGAGAATTCGATCCAAAATTTCATGGTACTACGGGACCCTTTTCGATCACCCTACCAGGCTTTCCTTCAGACCTTGACCCGCGGATACTAGGAACCACTGAAAGTGACCAATTCCCCTTTAACATCGATATGAATGCCGGTAACCCACTCGGTATCGGTACGTGTCATTTCTGTCAATCCCATCTCTGAGCTTCAAGTTGTGGTGTGATGTTTAGGGTATGTCCAAGCAAATACCGGGGGAGGTCAGCGCAGCAGTGTTGCAACTGCATACATGCACCCCGCTTTATTAAACCGCCCGAACCTAGATGTTCTCCTTAGGACGCAGGTTACTCGCTTAATAGCCAATGAAACAGGTCATGATGGCCGTTCCGACCTCCGAAGTGTTGAGTTTGCCCAATCCTCCAATGGTTAACCTGTTTCAAGACGGACGGCGTTGCTTTCGCTGACTTTGAACACACAGGGACTCGAAGTGTTATACGTGCTTCAAAAGAAGTCATTCTTGCAGCTGGGGCTATCAACACTCCTCAGATCCTGTTATTGAGTGGCGTTGGGGAGAAAGAAGATCTCATGAAACTGGGATTGAAACAAAACGTTCAATCAGCAGGTGTTGGAAAAAATTTTCAGGACCATCCTCTTTTACCCGTTCAGTGGTTCGCAAACTCGACCACCACTCTTGACAATGTCGTGAGGAACGCCACTTTAGCAGATGAACTCGTTGAACAATGGGCAACGACTCGAACAGGGCAGCTGGTTGATGTTGGATCTAATCTCATTGGATGGTACCGTATACCAGACGAGTCTCCGATCATCGAGCAACACGGAGATCCTTCGGCTGGAGGATTTTCCCCACATTTCGAACTCTATCCTTTTGTAAGTTCACGTGCTTCGGGGATTCGCCTTCTTCCATGTTCTCAAACAATCGCGTTTAGAATGGGTTCTTCTCGTTCTCTATCCCGGCACCCATAACAAACTTCTTTTTTAGTATTGTCATAAACATTTGTTCTCCTGCCTCCCGTATGTTTTCTATATCTTGTTTCATTGAAACCTATTGATGTTGTTTGCTACCAGGTGGCACGGTGTCCCTTGCATCAAACGATCCGTTCAAATTCCCAAATATCGATCCAGGGTATCTTACGCATCCTCAGGACGTAGCTGTGGCTGTTGAGGCCGTACGGGTCGCGCGAAACTTCACTTCCCAGCCATCATGGTCCCAGTACCTTCTTGGGCTTTTTGGACCTCCTGAGATCCCGTCCGAAGGTGATTCAGAATTAATGGAGTACGCCCGTAATCACGTCACTACCTTCTGGCACCCTTGCTGCACCACAAAGATGGGCAAGAAGAATGATAGCACTGCCGTAGTTGATGCCGATCTACTGCTGAAGGGAGCGACAGGTTTAAGAATAGTCGATGCATCCGTTTTCGTCGGTGTTTCCTGGTATAAATTTCTCGCACAGTACTAACTTTTAAACCCTCTGACAGCCCTTTATTCCCGCTGCACACTTGCAGGCACCGGTCGTTGCGATTGCTGAACGTGCAGCCGACCTCATCAAATCAACTTGGATTAAATCTTGAAGGAGGTTAAACTTGGTTCCCGGACATAAATGGGTTATGCTCTGGTTCCTTGAGGTGCCCGTATACTAAGTATGTCGCAATTTACTTGAAAGTTGATTCGTTTTCGCTATTGGTTCTCCGACCGTTGATGCACCTTCAAGTCGGTAGTTGGAAGTTGGAACCCATTTAGAATAAGGTTTTGGTCTGACAAGTTGAATGGGATCCCGTCCGAGTGTATACGGATATTCAAAAAAACCGCCTTGATACCGATACTTACAGTCATCACGCGGGTCGCCGCGGTCGCGGGCCCATACCACTTAGTAGTGTGGCAAAGGGATAATGGCGCGCTTTTTTTAGACTCCGATCCAACGCGGCCTGGTTGCCATTGCCGTGAGTACGAACTTAATCGCCATCAAGTTCATCTGGCGTGAACGACTACCGAGCAGTCCTTACGTCCAAACAACTTGGGCTCTTGAAAAGAAGGGGGAAGCGTCTACAAGATCTCTCAATGGCGAATCAAGTGGTCAATGTTACCTGTACATCAATATGATCTCGACCCACCTGTTTACACGGAGAGGCACTCTTTTTCCATTGCCTCTTCTTGTACACAGTGGAAATTACGGTGAAAGTTAATGAACTCGTCTGGGGAATGATGAGCGCTCTTAAATACGGTCTATTCCTCGGCTGAAGAGCCTTCAGGGCTACCGCGATCCCGATCCCTCGACTTGTACTCTCTGTGATTTTCCCCCCAAGCAGCAACTTAGCACGATGGCCGCCCCTGAAGGAAACGCAGGCGGTACCCAGCCAGTTATCACTGTCGACATTGCCACAGCGTAAGTGTGCTGTCATCGAGGAGGTTATGTACTATCACTCACGACTGAACCTGCATCCAGCGTTGGACCCATTGTACGACGATTTGGCTTCGAGACTTTTATGACGTACTGATTCACCCTCTACTTCTCTAGTTCATCGCCAACCTTCTCAACTGGCTACTAATGGGCACACTCATCATGCAAGTCTGTGAGTATAAATTTGTCCTTATAATTAGTATCCCGTGCCATTTCGAAGTTTGGTATTGACCACTTTCCAATAGACACCTATTATCGTCGTTTTGCCAAAGATCGCACTTGGATTCGCGTCCTCGGTGAGTCCTTCTCTATCGGTACCGGTGTCATAGCTGTTGCATCGAGTACTCATATACTATCATCAGTGGCTGTCTTGTTCTCCTTGGACATTGCTCACACTTGCCTACTAACTGCACACGGATGGTTCTTCACCATCGAGATCTGGGGACAATTTGATAGACTCGATGAAATACCCTGGTCAGCTGAAATGATTCCTTTTATGTGCGGGTTAGGTGGGTACTTCGTCCTTGGAATTGCTCTCATAGGACTCAATCCGAGGACTCCATAGTCTCTTGTATTGTTCAGCTTTTCTACGCTTGGTGAGTGTTTTTCCTATGTGTTTAATGATGTTATCCGAGTTAAAGTGTAACCATATTGAAGGCGGATTTGGGTCCTTTCATCAAAGTACAAATTTCTACGCCTTCTGGCAGTACTAGTCGTAATGGTGAGTCTCTCTCCGAGTCCTATCATTATATGACTTACCTTCAAGTCACGATAGCTATCATTGATGCAAGGACTGTCCGCTATGATTGCTGCCATCATCGTAAGCCGCATTGGTCTGTACCGAAGAATGTTCAAATTGAAGTAAAACTTTCTTTGTACAGCTGCTCATCAACTCGGACCAGCAGAACCTGTTACGGTTGCACCCTGCATTCTCGGTAAAGCGTTTCCCGATCTAGGTTTAACATTTTCTAAACCTTCTTGACCTGGGCGCAGGTCTGGCTCGCGGGAAGCTTCGTCACCGATATTATGATTACGAGTTCCATGTCTTATATTGTACGTCTTAACATGGTACCTCCGCCTTGCACCCCTGAATCCTCACTAATTTTTACAGCTGTACAAAGCAAAAGAGGCCTCGAAATGGGCGGGATCAGAGACTATGCTCACCAGAATGATAAACAACACCATCCAGACAGGTGCAGTAACAGTGGTTTGCGCTCTCATCGATCTTGTTCTCTTCACGAAATATATCCAAACCACGTACCACCAGGTTCCGTGCGTAGTTACTCTTCTCTTATTGAACTCAACTGAAAAACTCGAACAGAGCTTACGTGCTAGGGAAACTGTGAGTTACCTTGCTACTCCTTTGTCACACTCACGCTTCGGCAGAAAGCTCATCGCGGGAAATTCTCAATAGGTACTCCAACAGTCTTATGTTGAACCTCAACCTCCGGAAACCGCAACCATCGACGTCGTCGAATTACTCGCTCAGCACGGGAGCATCCGACACACTCCCCATGCACTACTTCAGGTCCACTAGAGATGCCTCATATAAGGTTCAAGAATCACCCCGTAGCACAGTACCAGGAGGGATGAAAGGCACATTCCAACCTAGCCAGTCCGTTGTTGGGCAGGAAATTCAGGCTGAACAAGGAAGCGATCTGGTGAACTGGGTTAGTAACTCGCTTTCAATTTGCGAACTTACTAGCTCTGATTTTGTTTCCCAAAAACAGGAAGATGCAATGTCCAATCCAGCCATCCCAACACCTGTTAACATCAAGATCCACACTGCTACTGAGACCAAATGCAGTCTCCCGAGCGTCAATTATTAGGTCTTCTCCCGGGCCAATGCGTTCTGAACATATTTAGTCTGTATGGTTACTGGTAGGCGACTTGAGTTTGGAAATCCAACTGTGGGATCAATGTTATTTATTCGGCCTGTTCAGTGGATGTACATAAGGTAGCATAGTCCTGGCCTCCGGAATGTTTTTTCTTTCTCGAAGTCAATAACAAATGGCCGTGCCTCCAGGAACGTCATAGTAATGAATAGCTCAGTGAATCGATCTAGCCCAAGTAGTCTTCTGGTGATTGCCACCACTTGATGCATCTCCTCCAATTCCTTTCAATGTCCCATCCTCCTTCACATAAATTAATGCCCTCCATCATGGTGAATGATGTTGTTTTGAGTAAGTTGAATTAACAAAACTAACTCAAAAGACGCTATATGTGAGTGGGGCTCTGGCATTGTTGAAGGTTCTGCACAGAGAAATCCGATTGAATGTAAGATACACCAAATAATAGACTTAGAACATAGTCTAGAATGGGGTGTAAGGTTATATAGGTTTAGGTAGGTTTGAAAACAGTCAAGCAGAGACAGGAAACAGCAAAACAGAGTCAGAACAGAACAGCACAGTCAGACAGAGTCAGAACAACCAAACAACTACTCAGGGATGCTTTATAGTTGCAGATGAAACAGCAGACAGGACAGAACAGCAGTAATGGGCAACAGACCCAGCAGTAACAGACAGAGACAGAACAGTGAGGGCAACAGACCCTTAAACAGTATCAAACTCAGTCAGAACAGTGCCAGTGTCAGTTCAAATTTGTTATATATTAGTTCTGAGATCAACTCAAGAACAAAGTTCAGATTCAGGTTCACTGACTTCAAGTCAGGGCAAGTTTTATCAGGTTTTTATCAGGTAAAATTGTCTATTTGGCTCCAGGCCAGAAACAAGGTGAGATACAGTGCTACAGCAAGTACCACAAATTGCTTGGAGGTCTGTGAACAAAAACCTCACAGCTTACATACTGTCTACCTATCTATGCTTACAAAATACTAATATATGGTCGCTACAAACTGATACAAATGCAGAAATTGTCTATATACAGAAAACAGAGACCAGAAAAAGAAGTTGGAGGCAGTATAGTATTATTCTTGGGAATATTCAAGATGTGGGCATGTTAAGGATGTGTGAGAGTGGAACCTGGAAGGGATCCATTGGAGAGTGAGAGGGAATAGAAAGAAATGAGAAAGAGACAAGATAGAGGAGTCTGACGGAACTGGACTTGTTCCGATGGGGTGAGAACTAAACTGGACTTGTCAGTGTCATGAAGTGCATACTATTTTCCTTTGACCTTCCTACAGTCTCTTCTTCCTTTTACTATAACACACGACATCATTCTGGTTTCACCACTGGATCCCATCTTTTATCTTATTCCACTGTGTTCTATCCTTTTCCGCTATGTTCTATCAGTTTCCATATAATACAGGTCACAACATCATAGGTCACATACTGAGTAGTATATATAGGTTGACTTGTCACCTAGTCCCCCATCTTGACCTCTTTGTCTTGGGACTAGTTATTGACTGTCGAGCCTCTGCTCCAGTCTCTGTGTTCACTACTGGCGCTTCACTACATTAGGTCAAGATTGTCTACTGCACAGGCACCCTTCTGATAAGGCTGTCTCTGCAGGCCATACCGTTCCACCACGTCTCCGACATTCAGCGCATCAAGACCCGACTCTGAAGAAGAATCCAAACAGGAGAAAACCAACTGCTCCGCACTACCACACATGTACAACGTTACCGACGACGAACACATACACCTAACCACCAATGGAGAGTGGACCAGTTGTGATCAGAACCAGTGCCCAAACACACTTGCAAACTCGATATCCAAACCGTACAATTTAACTGACATTGACGGTAGCGTCCTCAAATTCAACCGTTTCATTCCAGTACTTCCACCATTACCACCGTCCCCAACTCCAGTCCATCCAGTTACCCCCAGCTTATCCAGAACCCCCAAACACTCTAGGCCCAGGTCCCGCGTAGGTCGACACTCCAGACCCACATCACATATTTCGCCTGTAGCTTCTCCTGCACCCGCATTACTACCTGCACCTCGTGGACCTTCTGTACCCCCATTTATCCCTGTTACTACTCCCAGAACCATCTCCCCCACACCAAATCCCGTCGTTATCCCCAGAACACCATCCCCAGAACTGCAAACACCTGCTCCATCTATAATTATAAACAACGAACAACTCACCCATCTCTTAGAGGGCCTAAATACCGTCACCAATGCCCTGCTAACACAGTCAACTCGCTCGAAGGATGTCATCAGTAAACCTGAGGTGTTCAAGGGAGAGAAGGGCCACAATGCCAGGCAATGGCTCAATCAGTTCGACAATTGGGCCAAGGAACAATCCGAGTTGGTCAATAACAATCTGAAAAAGATCTGAGCAGCCCTGAACCTCATGACCTCCAAGGCCGGCGACTGGGCGAACCAGTTCTTAACCAGGTCAAATGACCCCACCAACGTCGACCCGATCTTTAATAGCAGGTGGGCCGACTTCACCACTGCCTTTAGGGGCCACTTTTCCTCTATCGATGAGGAGAAGCAGGCACTGGCCGACCTCAGGGTACTGAGGCAAGGACGGAATGAGTCCATCTCCGACTATGCCCAGACATTCATGGAGCTGGCTAGTCTCACCAAGCTCTCAGACTATGACTAGTGCCAGTACTTTGTAGAGGGACTCACATTGGAGATGCAGAAGTTGGTAGGATTGGCAGCAGCAGTTGCCACAATGGAGCCAAGGGACCTTAGCGAACTCATCGCTAGGGTGAATAAGTTGGACGTCAGCATCAACAATCTGGCTTTGAACATTGGACGAGGAGGTGCTCGAGCACAGGCTAGTGGTGGAGGAGGAAGGGACCCAAATGCTATGGATGTTGACGCCACCTCAACCTCGACCAGGAGGACTGGCACCAGGGAGGAGTTCTTGAGAAGGATGAGGAACAGGTGCTTTGGCTGTGGTGGCCTGCACCTCAAGAAAGACTGCAACCATGCACGTGGTGCTACGTGCAACTACTGCAAGAGGGCGGGCCACTTGGAACAGGTCTGCCAGGACAAGTTTATGGAAAAGGAAAGGGGAGGAGGCTTGGCTGGAAGAGGTTGCCAACGGATCGCAGCAACGAGCATGGAGGAGAATTTCTCACTCTTTGACAAGGAAGGGGGAAGTCACTGCTCTCCGAACGACCCCACAGCCACCATTGTGTCCACCTCATCTCTGGCACCCAGCAACCCAACTGCAGCTCTGGACAGTCAAGGACAGCTCACGGCACAGATTGCCCAACTCAACAGCCTTCTGGCTGGTCTTAGCTCCATTGTCAATAAGCTGCAGGGTTTTTAGGGAGGACACCCATCTCAGCCACAATGAGAGCGTCCCAGAAGCCAATTGTAGTATGCCCATCTTCGAATTACGATTTTATATCTTCATGTATCATTAACACAACTCGCGAAAATACACCGTTATCATCACACTTCCGAGTACACATGAAGATTGAGAATGGGAGATTACAAACGACAACAGCGGCCATGGTGGATAGTGGAGCGACAGGTTTATTTATGAGCAGGAGGTTTGCTGAAGAGAAGAAGTTGCAAAAGCTTCGATTAAAGAAGCCTATACAGGTGTTTAACATTGATGGCACCCCTAACCTGGCTGGCAGCATCCAGGAATTTACACAGCTGGCAATAACAGTGGATGGACATAAGCACTGGGTGGACTTTCTGATTACAGATCTAGGCGAAGAGGACGTGATATTGGGGTTACCATAGTTGAGACAGTTGAATCCAGACGTAGACTGGTCGAAAGGGTTGCTATCGATTAGGACCCACAGAGTGACAGTAGAGGATGTACCAGATAGGGAAGGAGAAGCAATTGGTGGAACGACATGGGGCGAAGGGATACTGGAGGACACTCAAGACAATGCAGTGAAGGAAACTCCACATCAGGACAATGGAGGGGAAGGACAGGAAGAAACAGTACTGGGAGAGGAGGAAAAACAACCGCAACTCTGCATTCTTAAGGCTAACCGAGCACTTCGTCAGAACTGGCTTAGGTGGGGGATTATTAAGGATGTTCAGGAACAGGTTTGGATTGCGGCAGGGTACACTCACTTCCAACAACTTGCAGAAGCGGCACAGAAACTCAAGCCAAAGAAGATGTTTGAGGAGATGGTCCCTGAGCATTATCGGGAGTACAGCAAGGTCTTCTCAGAACAGAAATCAGAACAGTTGCCAGCACACAAGCCTTGGGATCATGCTATTGAGTTCACCCTGGGGCTCCAGAGTCACTCCGTACAAAGATTTACCCCATGTCCCCAGTAGAACAGGAAGAACTCGATCGATTTATTGAGGAAAACCTATGGAAAGGATATATCTGACCTTCCAAATCGCCCATGGCATCTCCTGTCTTCTTTGTAAAGAAGAAAGATGGAAAGCTGCAGTTCGTACAGGATTACCGACGCCTTAACAAGTTCACAGTCAAAAACTGGACACCTCTTCCTCTAGTATCTGATATTGTCAACCGACTCTGTAACACAAAATACTTCACCAAGTTCGATGTAAGGTGGGGTTACAACAACGTGCGAATTAAGGAGGGAGACGAATGGAAGGCAGGGTTTGCGACAAATCAAGGGTTGTTCAAGCCAACTGTCATGTTTTTCGGTCTTACCAACTCCCCATTCCAGTCCCTAATGAACCTCATTTTTGCAGACCTTATCGCAGCAGGGAAGGTAGCAGTATATCTGAACGACATCCTGATCTTCAGTGTGGACTTATTGGAACATCGTTACGTGGTTAAGGAAGTCCTCAAATGGTTACAGCAGAACAATCTATACCTCCGACCCAAGAAGTGCGAATTTGAGAAAACTGAGGTGGAATACTTGGGTTTATTGATAAGCGAGGGGAGAATACGTATGGATCCAGTGAAGGTAGCTGCAGTACGAGATTGGGCAACACCAAAATCAGTATGTGATGTTCGTGGATTCCTAGGATTTGCCAACTTCTATAGATGCTTCATTCAAGACTTCTCAAAGATCGCACACCTGCTCAATAACTTAACGCGCAAGGATGTTCAGTTCGACTGGGGGACACAACAACAGGCAGCTTTTGAAAAACTATGGACAGCGTTTGTCTCTGCACCTATTCTCACCTTATGGGATCCAGATAAACCAACTTGGATAGAGGTGGATGCTTCTGGCTACGCTACAGGGGGAGCCCTCATGCAGCAGCAGGAAGACAGTACATGGCACCCAGTAGCATACTGCTCGGCTTCGATGCAACCAGCAGAAAGGAATTACCAGATCTATGATAGGGAAATGTTGGCAATCATAGAGGTGCTAAAGGACTGGTGTTATTTCTTAGAGGGCCTCCGTGATGAGTTTGAGATCATCTCCGATCATAGTAACTTGGAATATTGGTGAACCGCACAGGACCTTACACAATGCCAAGCTCGCTGGTCCCTCTACCTATCCAGATTCAACTTCCGGCTAGTACACTGTGCAGGGAAAAGCAATACTCAGGCTGACGCACTATCACGAATGTCACACCACCGCATTCAAGATCATGAGGACAACCAGCAACAGATTGTGCTTTTGCCTGACCAGTTCCACAGGATAGTGGTCTCCATCCTAGTCAACCCCCTAGAAGGACAGATTCGTCAAGCATCAGAGAGAGAAGCAGAAGTGCTAGAAGGATTGAGGAAACTGAAAGAGGGGGGCCTGAAGAGATTAGCAAACAGATTACCAGAATGGGAGGAAGATAATGGTCTGGTCTATCATCATGGCAGAGTTTATGTACCCCCAGACAAGGAACTGCGACGAGACGTTCTTCGACAATGTCATGACCCCCCATTGGCAGGACACCCAGAACTCCATGTGACTTACAACTTAGTGACCTCTCACTTCTGGTGGCCAACAATACGGTCATTCACTGAGAAGTATGTGGAGGGCTGTGACACCTGTGCACAGAAGAAGCTACAGCAGCATCCATGGGTGGTAACCCATCCACTGGACGTATCAATGGGGATTTGGGAAAAGGTAGGAGTAGATCTGATCACTCAGTTGCCCAAGTCAGATGGATATGATGCTATCTTGGTTTGCATGGACCTGTTCAGCAAGCAGATTCACGCCATCCCCTGTATGACCAGCATCACCGCAGAAGAGGTAGCAGATCTCTACTATCGAGAGATCTTTCGACTTCATGGGCTACCACTGTGCTTTGTATCCAATCGTGGTCCCCAGTTTGCGGCGATGGTTATGAGGAAGCTCCTCAAGCGACTGGGTATCAAGAGCAACTTAATGTCGGGATATCACCCACAAGCAAACGGGCAGATGGAGTGGGCCAACCAAGAGGTGGAAAAGTATCTATGACTGTATGTGGGGAGGAGGCAGATGGATTGGGCAAAACACCTTCCAATGGCAGAATTCGTTATCAACTCCAAGACCCACTCTGCACACGATCTTTCTCCATTCAAGGCAGTATATGGATACCAACCCCTCTTCAACATTCCAGTGGGACAACATACAGGAAGGAAGGACGTAGACAAACGAATTGAGTTGTTGAAAGAACTGTGGAAGGATACTCAAGCGGCATTGGAGGCAGTGAAAAAGGAACAGAAGGCGGCGTATGAGAGGGGGAAGAAGGGAGCTCATGAGTTCAAGGTTGGAGAATATGTATGGTTGGACGCCAAGGATATTGACTTGAAGACACCAAGTCGTAAGCTCTCAGATCGACAGCTAGGGCCATTCGAGGTATTGGAACGAATAGGAGACCTGGACTATTGTTTGAAGCTTCCCTGGGGGTGACATCAAATTCATCTAGTCTTTCATGTCGACAAACTTTCTCCCTGGCGAGGCAATGATATTAATGGAGAACAACCGTCACAACCTGGACCAATCGAGTTGGAGGAGGATGGAGCAGTAGGAGAGTATGATGTGGAGAAGATCCTGAATAGTAGGATTCACCGAGGAAAGTTACAGTATGAGGTAAAGTGGGAAGGCTGGGATGAAGGACATATATTCTGGGAGCCAGCAGAAAATGTAAAAAACGCTTGGGAACTGGTGAAGGAGTTCCATGCAGAGCACCCAGATGCTGTGGGGGAGTCAGATATACCGGTGCCGAAGAAGAAAAAGAAGAAGTCAAAGCGATAACCATCGAGGATGATGGTCTTAGAAGGGGGGTAATGTCACAAAGTGTGTACTACTCCCTCTATTTTCTTATGGTCTCTTTTCCCTTCACAACGATACACAGTTATTATTGTTTCATCCCTTGATCTTGTTTTCATTCCATTGTGTTCCGTTACTTTCTGCTACGTTCTATCAGTTTCCACATGACACCAGGTCACGACATCATAGGTCACATGCCAGGTAGTATATATAGGACAACTTGTTACCTAGTTCCCCATCTTGACCTCTTTGTCTTGGGACTAGGTGCGTATTTGTACTTTGTAGCATACTGGGTAGTATTGATCGTCTTTGTCTTGGGACTAGTTGTTGACTGTTGAGCCTCTGCTCCAGTCTCTGTGTGTTTGCTGCCGGCACTTCACCACAAGGGACAGCTTACCGCCCAGATCGCTCAGCTCAACAGCCTTCTGGCCAGCCTTAGCTCCATTGTCAACAAGCCACAGGGTTTTTAGGAAGGATGCCCATCTCAGCCACAACAAGAGCGTCCCAGAAGCCGATTGTAGTATGCCCCTCTTCGAACTATGACCTTGTATCTTCATGTATTATTAACACAACTCGCGAATCTACTCTGTTATCGTCACATTTCCAAGTGTGCATGAAGATTGAGAATGGGAGACTACAAACAATGGCAGCGGCAATGGCGGATAGTGGAGCGACAGGCTTATTTATGAGTAGGAGGTTTGCAGAAGAGAAAAATTTGCGAAAGCTTCGGTTAAAGAAGCCGATACAGGTGTTTAATAGGGGGACTAGGTGACAACTTGGCCTATATATACTACTTGGGATGTGACCTATGATGTCGTGACCTGTATCATATGGAAACTAATAGAACATAGTGGAAAAGGATAGAATGCAGTGGAATAGAAGTAAAGGATAAGATCCAGGGATGAAATAAGGATGATGTCGTGTATCATAGTGAAAGGAAAAGAGACTGTAGGAAGGTAAATGAAAATAATACGCACTTTGTGACAGGTTTGGATTGCAGCAGGGTACACTTACTCCCAACAACTCACGGAAGTGGCACAGGAACTCAAGCCGAAGAAAATGTTTGAGGAGATGGTCCCTGATCATTACTGGGAGTATAGCAAGGTCTTCTCGGAACAGGAATCAGAACAGCTGCCAGCGCATAAGCCATGGAATCACGCCATTGAGTTCACTCCCGGAGCTCCAGAGTCACTTCGTACAAAAATTTACCCCATGTCTCCGGTAGAACAGGAAGAACTTGACCAGTTTATTGAGGAGAACCTACAAAAAGGGTACATCCGACCTTCCAAGTCACCCATGGCATCTCCAGTGTTCTTCATAAAGAAGAAAGATGGAAAGCTACGGTTTGTACAGGATTATTGACGGCTCAACGAGTTTACAGTCAAAAACTGGACACCACTCCTACTAGTATTGGACATCATCAACCGACTCCGCAATGTGAAATACTTCACCAAGTTTGATGTAAGGTGGGGTTACAACAATGTACGGATTAAGGAGGGAGATGAATGGAAGGCAGGGTTTGCAACAAATCGAGGGCTGTTTGAGCCAACGGTCATGTTCTTTGGTCTTACCAACTTCCCAGCTACATTCCAATCCTTGATGAACCTCATCTTTGCTGATCTTATTGTGGCAGGGAAGGTAGCAGTATACCTGGACAACATCCTGATTTTCAGTTCAGACTTATCAGAACACGGCCACGTGGTTAAAGAAGTCCTCAAACAGCTCCAGCAGAATGACCTGTATCTCCGATCTGAGAAGTGTGAGTTTGAGAAGACAGAGGTAGAATACCTGGGCTTGCTGATAAGTGAGGGGAGAATACATATGGATCCAGTGAAGGTAGCAGCAGTACGAGATTGGGCAACGCCAAAGTCTGTACGTGATGTTCGGGGATTCTTAGGATTTGCCAATTTCTACAGATGCTTTATCTGGGATTTTGCAAGAATTGCACACCTGCTCAACGACTTGACATACAAGGACATCCGGTTTGATTGGGGAACACAGCAACCAGGTGGCATTTGAGGAACTATGGACAGCATTCACCTCAGCACCTATTCTTGCCCTATGGGATCCGGACAAACCAATCTGGATAGAAGTAGACGCTTCTGGTTATGCTACAGGGGGAGCCCTTATGCTGCAGCAGGAGGACAGTACATGGCACCCAGTGGCATATCACTCAGCTTCAATGCAACCAGCAGAGAGGAACTACCAGATTTACGACAGGGAAATGTTGGCAATCATAGAGGCTCTAAAGGACTGGCGCTACTTCTTAGAAGGCCTCCACAATGAGTTCGAAATTGTTTCTGATCATAGTAACTTGGAATACTGGCAAACTGCACAGGATCTTACACGATGACAAGCTCACTGGTCCCTCTACTTATCTCGGTTTAACTTCCGGCTAGTTCACCATGCAGGAAAAAGTAATACTCAGGCCGACTGTCATGAAGTGTGTACTATTTTACTTCTACCCCCTTACAGTCTCTTTTCCCTTTATTACGATACATCATTCTTGTTTCACCTTTTGACCTTACCTTTTATCTTTATTCTACTATGT